>JAYMTK010000369.1:0-23486 GCA_036897405.1 Pelargonium myrrhifolium
TGAAGTTCAGGGACCCGTGTGGAATAAGTGAGATAGTTCAGGGACCCCTGAAGTACCTTTTCCAATTGAGCAATGACACATGTCTCGGAATTAGGAGGGGACTTGTTTTTTTTAATATATATATATATATATATTATATTTGGAAGAATTCACGGGTTATAGAACATTTATATATATATGTATATACACTATACTTACAATGTAAATTTTTAGATATGAAGTTAGTTTATAACTATTTAAAATTTTAGAGTTTAATATGGATACAATTTAATTTTATCTAAATTTAACCAGTTTTATTATTTAAATGACATTTATTTGTAATTGTAAATATAATTTTTTGTGGACTTATATTCAAATTGACATAATTATGAATAATTATGTAATTATAATTACTAAATAAATACAAAACACTATATAACGAATCAACACTATATAAGTTACGTCTTCAAAATAAGTTAATGAAATAGAGACCCGAGCTTAGTAAGGTTTAAATACTAGTTTGAAATATTATTTGAGCACTCCGATTATCCTTAACCCATTTGTATGGGCAAAGCAACATTGGGTATTCATTACAAATAATTTGAATGAAGGTACAAACTTTGGTAATGATGTATTATCAACCATAAAAAGAGGCTCCCTAGTTGCAAGAATGCAGACATTGTTGTATCCAAAGTTAATTTAGATGGAGGATTTGAAACACCACCCATTTGATGTTGATATTGTTTAATGTTTGCGAAGATCTTGTAATCTAACAAACCGGCTTAATTGGAATATGAAATGACCACTCTCATTTTCCTTAACCATTATGACAAGTCAGAACCAATTTCAGGACTTGAATAGAAGATTTACAATAAATTTACAAATTTTGTTCATGAATTATGCTCAACTATTACATGTTCTTCGATAGTTTGAACATTTCAAACAATTTTTCATCCAATACAAAAACACAATGCAATTTAAGTAACACAACAATTTTGTTAGAGCTTACTACATTTTAAAATTTAGTTGTTCTTGCATTTATAAATACATCATCTAAGATGACCCTTTTCATGCATGAATGCACATTAATTTTCACCATATCCGGTAAGTAAGACTTCACGAGTCGTTCGCCGGAGGGTATCCTTCCGCTTACCAAGGGAGTGGCTGTCGTTCCGCCTATATTCAGACCCACCTCCGCCGTCGGAAATGGCGTGTCTGCTGTTCTCCGTTCTGTTTCACGATCAGCATAACAGGTACTAGGTGGTTTATTTGGATTATTGGTATTGGGCTTTTGGCCCATTCTCCTTTGGGTATGTATTGGATTGATTGCTATGTAATGTGGTTTTGGGCCTGTCTTATTTATAAAATGATTACTAATTAAATAAAGTACAATTTTTTAAGACTTATTACATTGTACACAGGTGTAGTGTGAAAATTTAACTTCCCACCACAATTGAAAATTGGGACCAAACATTTCCCGCTTTATATCCCCCCTGTTTCCTTATTTTTCGTCAAATGAAAACCCTTATTTTGTTTCTTCCCGTGTACAACTCGTCTCCCATAAATCACTGGTGTGAACCTCTGCGCCACGCAGCCTGCTCCAATCTTCCTGACTCGGAATTCCGATAGCTCCGGCTGCTCAGCCATTTTTTGCAGTCAACCACATCTGGTAAGGGACCTTCCTATTTCTTATAAGCAAACCGGGTAAGCGCTTGTTCTACGACCCTTGTATTTTCTCAGATTTAAGAAACTGCATTGGGGGTGTATGTACATGAGTTTTATTTCCCAATCCAGTAGAAGAATGAGATTTGAGACCGACCCAACATTTTAAATAATTAGATTGTTATATAAAATTTCATATTTATATAATTTGTGTTATTGCTTGTTTATTGTTTTATGCCATGTTATTTTCAGTTTTAGTTTATGAGTTACTGATATGATCTTTTTCATCACAAAAATAGGGGCTTCTTCTAACATTAGGTGATTTTCATGTTGTTGGTATTGTTGATTGAGAAATGCATTACTAAGATATGATGCATCTGCTAAAAAATGTGAACATTATTTACGACATTAATTGGTCCTTGTTAAGCATGTTATTGAAAGTAGGTGTTCTTGTAATGGTTTTTTGAGTTAATGCACATACCTATTCGACAGTCACACGAATTGATTAGATTGATTATGCAGTTCAAAATGACAAATAAACAGAACATAATAGTTTCGTTACTTCGTTCATGATTTTCATTAGAAAGAGGCAAAGATCATTTGGGTCTGGGGAGTAAAATTCTCAGCACAACAGTTATGTTGTTATAATTGACAATAATTTGATATTTTTGTCATGTAATATTTAGCACAGAAATGTATGGCAGTTAAGGGAGTATCTCCTAGTTGATGGAGTTGGTAAGGAAATATTATCAATCTTCAACTATATAATATGTGGCAGAGAAACTGATTGCAAGAGAGAAGAAATTGAATGTGTTAATTGAACAAATACAAGAAGATAATGATGACATCCTTTTAGGTCTACTTGTAGAAGCCTATGAAACGAAAAAAGTTAACAATTGTGGTTGGTGTATGACGCTGACTTGGAGAGACATTCTCAACCGTTACTAGGGCGTCTTCAGCCACAAGGCATTAATGAAACGATAGATGCAATGACATTAGAAACTAAGCAAATGACAGTCATTGCGTACATAGGGTCGAAAGATGCAACACAAATAATTTAAGAATAGGAATGGATATTCATGATTGGTCTTTTTATTATTGGTTCTATGAACTGGTAAAAGTTTTGAATCAATATACAATGAACTGTTGAAGGATGTTCATGTGATAAATTTTCATGCAAGAAGCTGTGTTATTTATTTGTATGTTTAATATAGATTACTATGTCCTAAAATCATAGATAACGTAAATGCAATTCATTTCATTTACTCAGTTAAAGGTTTGATGTGGAAAGCAAGTATGTATACGCTTGTAGAGTATACATGTGTATATTATAATTTGTATTATTTATTGATAACAAGTACTACAATTGTAAGTGTTATGCCGCAAATCCAACTGATTCAAATGAGCTTATATATCTGTCGTTCAAGGTGTTGATTTGTGTTTTGGACGTGGCCAATATATAAAATATTAAGTAACGATTCTTGTTGTCATTTGGCGAAATATAAGAGGTTTGACATCATCGAAAAGGAACCGTATGGTCTTACATTTTGGTTCTAACGGGTACGGGTACACATCGACAAGTGTGTGTTTGTATGACGTTTTCTGTTATAAATTTGTTAGTCAAATTTGGTTCGTCACTTATTTCATAATGTCAACCTTTATTGTTGAACTTATTCGAATCATAATTGAATTCCTATATATTTAAAATTAATTCTAATTGCATGGACAATTTATGTATTTTGCAAAGCACTAAACATTACATGTATTTACAATAATGACCTATAACCCGTAAATATTATTGGCCTAACCAGTAGTGTTAGGTTTGGAATAACATTTTGATGACGTATAATGTGTTTTATAATAAATTGTACATCCTTTGATGTAGTTACTGAGGACCATAAACTGGTCATGCACATGTACCAGACCAACCCATAGTGCACTAGAAATATTAGAAAGACTGATATATCCTAATATTTGTGAGCCCAAATTAACCAGCCAACTAGCATGTGGTGTTAAATCATTGACTAGGTCATCTTGGTATGTTATATATGGATGTTAGATATGGAAGATGAATACATGCCTAGCCATGTTAGAGTAGTTTACCAAGACAACTACATCAAATCACCAGTAATATGTATTACTGGTTCTACCAAATATTATGAGCATGGTCATGCATCATGGATGGTGCCAAGAAGGTTGCATGTATGTGATATCTCCATGACACCGACCCAAGTGAGGGCATGAAATTGTATTTTACCATTATGACCATGTGAAATCACCATTAAAGTATAAAACAAAATCCTTGTCATTTCAAATCATAGACATTTTGTTCTCATTGGTATGTGGGGTATGTGGAGGCCTATATAAAAGGCTATTATCTTCATCATGATTCAAAATATTTCCCACATCTCCACGTTCCCAAAGCCATAGCATCACATTCATCCTTCAGAAACTGGTACTCGTCTTGGACGGTTCGAGAGCTTTGAATGCGCTACTGAGCTAAGTAATTTATGATAGACATGCAACTTTATATTGCATGTGCAATGTGAGTAACTGTACTGTGTGAAGATTATGCACATGGAACAGAATGCAAATTTGCATCAGAATTTTTTTAAACTATTTGTTGTTTATCCTTCACGAACGTAGTTGTATTAAAGTAAAGGCGTACCTAGTATCCTTATTATTATGGAGAAATAATTTTTAATGTTAACATGTTGACACAATATTACTAAATCCGTTGTTGGTTTTGTGGCATAATGTCGGCATATGAATTTGTAATATTGAAATTATAAGTAACATAATAAGGGTTCTTATAATAACAGGGTCTGTTGACAGTCGGTTTTGTTTGACACATTTGTTTAGTGTAATTTGTAAGGATTGATGAATTTGTTTCCTTTATTTCTTCTTACTCTTACTTCGATGTACTGATCTGGAAAAATATGTATGCAAATATAATTTGTATGCTTTATTAATTTGTGTTATTTCTAAGTATATGATTATACATATATATGTACAAGTCATTCCTATTTTGGATATTAAAAGTCGGTCGGTTGCGTTTGTTTATAATATAACGAATGATAAATAGGATTTTGTTTTTGTTAGATTATCTTACTTAGTTGTGATAACTTTAATATTCATATATATATATATAATTATTGTACTGACGATAACCATTGATAATCATATTATAACTCAATGTTTGATTATCGAGTAAAACCAAAACTTTGTGGGTTCGTTACTTCATTTGTTCTCACTATAGTAATTTATGCTTCTCCGTATATACGTCGACCGTGTAGTTTAACTTTTCCAATGCACATGTTGCTCGAATCAATTAGTTATGACTGCAATTAATGATTAGAGTAACTTGTTTTCGACATTGGTTGTGTATGCACGGATTTGGTTCAGATAATGGCTCAGCCTGAGTATATTAACTCGGTACGTTACCTATAACAGAAATAACCATAATTAAGAATTTGACCTGATGCGATTGCACATATGTTGATGTTAATATTTTTTGACTTGCTTACTATATCAGGATGATGTATACTGTTTGTTTGATCCGGTGGTTTTGCCGGAGTTGAAGCTATCCGAGGACCAGATAGTAGTTGTTGAAAATATGGGTTTCGGGAACTTCATATCAAACTGTTGTGAGTTGAAAATGTCAAGTTCTACGGTGGAGGAATCTACGGATCTCGATCCCTTTTCCCGCAGTAATTGCGTCAATGGGAATTATCAGACGTTCCCAAACGGGATATGTGGGACGGTTGATGGGCATCCCATGGGTAGGCCGTGATGTCCCCCGTGAACACAGCAATGCCGTTAACAAAAGAATGCCTCCAAAGGCGTTATGCATCGTTGTCGAACATAAACTTGTTATTTAAGGTTAAATCGCATAATGGCAAATCATCGCTTGAGTTTCTAGAAGACTTCGTTGTTCTAGATGTTCCCACCTTTCTCTGTCCCACGAATGCCATATGTCAATCCTCGCATAACGTTCTCCCCATGATAGAAGTGTTTCCCCTAGGCGGCAAGATTAACTAGGGTAAACTAGTTGATGATTTCCTTGTGGAAGAACTCATGCTATTCCTTGGATATCCACGGAATGTCGTATATGGAAAGAGCGCCACAATAAAGCGCAAACAACCAACCCCACGTCAAACCCTATGAGGATGTGCCATTAGTCTGTTGGTACTGCTTTTGTCAGACATTTCCCGTGCGCATGGTTAATGTGTCTTATGTGTTAGTTATTAACGAAACGTCCTTATTGACATTTATTATATATGATTACAGCTTTTAAAAGTTGAACACTACTTTTGCGACGTCAACATTACTGAGGCGTGGGTTACGCCATTAATTTTTTGCAACCATTGTAGGTTGTTTTCAAAATTACGTCGCATGCAGTTATTACATAACCCACATGCAGTATTACATACGATTCGCAAGGTTTGCATTGACATAGCGGGGTAATATTTTTCTCTTGCTAACCTTATTTGTTTCCAGTGTCCTACATACTTATATCATTATTGTTTTTTCATTCCTGAAATTATATTTCTAGGCCAGTCAGAGGAAATTATTGGCCTTGGAGCGTGGGTTTAAACAATCAGGTCAGGCTTCGTCTTCAGTAGAGCACTATGGTAAAAATTCTATCCGAAATATGAGTAGCTGTGCACATGCAACTGCAAAATTCGAGTTCCAACATACTTTCCTCCACATTTGTGATGAAATTTTCGACGCTACGGATGCCCAATATTGGAACGCCCTGCCGTTGAATGAATATTTGCTTGAGAACTGTCAATGGGTGAACAACGGTTCCTTTTTATCTCCTACCGTGGCAATACAGGAGTGGCACGACACTTGTAAGTTCAGTGACGATACCTGGATTGTTGTAGATGATGTATGTATTCGAACTGAAGCAGATGAATGTCAATTGTTAGAGAAGTTGAGGGAGGAACCGACTGTTCCGGTAAATGAATTCAACGTTGGAAGTACTAGCATGTATGTGCAATTGGGTAAGGAATTCACACCTTCCTATACTGGTTCCTGTTCTCATGATACCAATGCATTTATTAAGGAAGCATATCATTTTCAGCTATCCACCACTGAACTGAAATATGGTTATCCACAACTGGTACGCCCGGTTTTTACTCATGAGTGGGTCAAGGATGGATTGAACTCCCCTTCCTCAACATCATCGAACAAGCTAACAAAAGGTTCATAATTCCGTTGCAAGTGCATTGGTAATGGAGTCCGAGGATTTTGTAACCTCTTTCATAACGTTGTCTGCTGATGATGTTGACTTTACAGGTTTAAAGAAGAAAAATATTAGTTAAGTCGGATGTACATTGAAATTCTCTACACCGTTTTTGTTAGCTAACCAGAAGCCCACAACCTTGATGACGACATGGGCTCGAGGTAACCTACACTTAAAACTTATTCTGTATGTTTCCGGATCTAAAGGGTACATTCTTTTATTCAACAATTTGCATTATTTACTTATAGGCACTTGTATATTTGATATATTTTGTCATACTGTTATGCGTTGCCACCAGATTTGACACTTTTGGATCCATTTTAGATATTCACCTGCTCGATATCACGCCGGCAAATTCAGTCATTGCACCCCAAAGTTCGGATTCCAATCTTGTAAGTCTTTTAAATTATAAATACATTTAAAAATGAACGGAATTAAGACATGAGTATTCTATTATTTAACACGAAAATGTAACTTGGAAATGGGTATACGTGTTATTCGGTTATTTCTAGTTCATTGACTACGCACGTGCGTTGATCATTCACTCAAGCACCACCAGGCGCATTCGGAAATGGATACTTCCATCACTAATTGCAGTAAAAACAACCCTGTAACTATGTCATAATAATATCCTCCGTAGTTAGACATATATTTATTACAAACTTATTTGTGTTGATGAAGGATGTTATACCCACGGTAATGAGTGTTGGAGGAGAAGTTGATGAATTTCCATCGTGCCTTTTCCACGATGATTGGACCCCCAACGTGCTTAAACATAACTGGTACAATGATTCGTTTTTGGGCTTCTCTCTCCGAATATTTGATATGGTATGTTCTCATTGCTTACGATGATAAGCGTGGATGGTCAGGAATATTAAGTTTGTTCTCGGTGTTCCCTGTGATTGCTCATTGTCCCGTTATAATTTTGTTTTTTTTTTACATCCATAGCCATTACTCTTCCATGTCGTGACCAGTGACATGACATGGTAATTCTTGTACATTATTCACTTGGCATTCATGTCCTCTTGTACGACTACTGATGTCATTTTCGAATTTCTTTTGAATTTTTTAAAAATAATTAGCACTTCCTCTACTAGCATATGGGACAATATTGAAGTTTATGTTATACGTATATTAATCTTAATAATATTGTTTTTGTTTTTGTTCGGTAATTGGTAATAGGGTAAATTATGATTTCCAATGCTCTAAGTTTCCCTCGTGACAATTTCCCACCCTTAAGTTTGACTGATATTTTTCACTACCATGAAGTTTCAATATAGAGTCAAAAAACCCCTCCGTCATATCTCCTTCAATTTAGCTCATGAAAATAAGATAAAACCCCCAAGGAAGTGTTTTTAGTAACGTTACACAGGGTAGTGATTTGTCACAACTTACACTAAAGAGGGTAGTGAAATTTTTCCATTAAATCTACACAAGGTAGTTAATTGACACAAGTTAAAGACTTCGTCGGGGGTATTTTAGTCTTTCCATCAACTAAACTGACATAGTTATGACAGAGGTTTTTTTTTTTGTCTATATTTTGAAACTTCTGAGTAGTGGAAATTCTCATTGAAACTTAATGCTAGGAAATCGTCACAACCAAAACTTATAGGGTAGGAAATCGTAATTTACCCTTGTTAATATATACTAACTTAAACTATTTATAATGAGTATATTCATGAGTGTGATATTTCTTATTGTAATTCATACTTATGTTAAACAGATTTTGGTTTGTAAATATTAAAATTTGTTGTTTCCTATGATGAACAGTTGGATTATAAGTAATAGTATTATTTAGAGTACCATTACTAATTTATTTCATGTACTATGACTTATGCTTAATGTCTTTAAACCTGTGTCGAACATGGAGGTGCTCTGTCCGCTGCTGTTTAAGCAGCACTGGTTTGTTGTTACCATAAATGTGGCCACTAAATCAATCGACGTGCTGACCATTATTGCCGGGTACTACAATGGGCCCGATGATCGTAACAAAAATCCCGTAGTCTTGGACCTAATTATGCGCATAGTCAATGCTATAGTTCACCTCATCAACGCGTCATCAAAAACTATCATCTATGTAGAATTTACATTGATGCTCAGATTGGCCAGTACTAAAGATCGCAGTTCCACTTCCACAAAATTGGTAATTGTTGTATGAATTAAAGTCATGTATTAACTACAGGTTGGGGACGAACATATGTTGTCATACTAGTTCGCTGATGAACACTTGTTTTTTATAGTGCTGACTGTGGCTTGTTTGTTATTGAGTTCATGAAACTATACGCAGGCTCAAGTGAGGCCCTCCAAGCTTCATTTCCAGTGGGCACAGACTCGTGCTTGATGCGGAACAAAATTTGTCGGGACATGTTCTTGATGATGTCAGTTGCTGTATTTTCGAGCTTTTCGACAAGGGTGAAGGTAAGAAATAGTAAAAACTGTGGTGAATAGTGTAATATAGTTTTGTGATTGTCCGTATACGGGTTGAAGGCGTTTCGATAAGTTAAGGCCTATGTGGAATAATGTTCGTACTTGATTGCCATAAGAACAAGGCTCGAGAACTAGGACGTGTATGTCGAACGCGTAACTATAATATAATGTTTGCATAAACAATATGTGGTGTTACATATCTATCGAATTTATTCTCCGACCTTTATTTTATTTTATTAGATCGGTGGCCTTCATGAAACTATTAGTTATTCCATGGTCAGATTATGTAGTCGTCATTTAGAAGTTTCTCTATCGTGAAGAACACGCGTGGAGTAATTGGACAGATTTGTAATATAGTCTTGTTAAGCAAGGAAAGAAACAAGTTGATATATAAAATCGATAAACTATGCTACACCAATGAAACGATCATAACTCCAACCTGCAAAATACTCTTACTGGGCTGGTAATAATGTTGCTTCTTACAATTATGCGCCTGCCTTATTGGGCCACAGGTTGAGGGGCCCAAACCGCTGATTGCCCTGGGGGCTTCTTATTCTCCATTCTCATATTCCATGAATACTAATCATCAAATATTATAAGTATTGGAAACTAATTTTTACCCACTTAATTGTCCAATATAAAATGTATACCCTTACTAAAGTTCGATATGATGACATCACGTGTGCATTTTAGCTAAATCATAAATTTTGATTTGCTGATTGGAATGAAAATGACAATGTTATTGTAAAAGTACGTCACAAATTGATCGTAAGCACAATCCGCGCAACCCGCATTGCAAGGTCCAAGCGAAATGAAGGTGTGTTATCGCAGTAAATGCGTTGCAAATAAACCTTAGTCTTATTCGAAGACAATTGCAATGATTTTACCAGATAGCAAAAACATTGAAAAATACATATACAAATACTATCGGTGTAAATCCTCATCCATTAATTACATGTTTTTCATTTAAATAATTTATGCGAATCCTCCCAATTAAAACGTCTGGGGTTGTGTTTGGCTCAATAGTTGTGCATCTGTGCATGGTAAGACATTGGTTGATTTAGTCACCCTCATTAATGTGCTGGGCTCCTTTAACAAACCCTACCCATGTACAGTGACAATTTAAGGTCCCGAATTCATAAAAGTAATAACAAACCACATAAACCAGCTACCCGTGCAATTACCCATGGCAGTATACACACTTCTTGCATGTGACAATGAGTTAATGTACAAAATTGACCCTGTCCACGATTTCCTCTATGTTGGTGTCAGATTATTGATTGGTCCTTTTATTCCAAGGTTTATGTGCTATACATGAATATTGCATGCGCTATGAAACCCAATAAACCAAACCCAGCAAAACCAACACCATTGGAATTGCGCCTTAGGGCCAGCTTGTAGTTCCTACACGAACCAACTGGTACTAGTCTCCATGGATGGATATGAAGACATTGACGAATACGTGGCTGCTCATGTGGTTCCCCACGATATGAACATGGAAGGCCCGGGGGATTTATCATTTACAAATCTTGAAGCCGAAGCAATTTTTTCACTCGGTCCTCTTGTGCAACCCCCCTGCCTAGTGTGTGACATGCACAACATACTGATTTATTGTAACGGTGATGTACGGGCATTGCATGGCAAGACAAGTAATGCGGTATTTCCGGAATCTGGTTATATCCCAGAATCGCTATGGAGGTATTTCTCTTACATTTACTTAGTTCTCTGGTACGGCTACAATCATAGTATGTTGCAAGATGTTGGCATCAGGTACATGAAGTACTTGAGGCAATTCCACCCGCTTTTAAGAAATCGAGTGGAATTCATTGAAAAGTTAGGCTACGGTGAATTTCATATACTTGGGCAACAACCGCGATGTCGTAAAAGGCTCATAACCAATTTTGGCAACCACTGTTGGTTTTGGACATACTTGTTGCCCGGTCTCAATGGCGATACCATAAGTGGAGCATGCATTACATGGATACCGCTTATGTGTATGTGTTGCATTGTTTCCTATAGCACGTATAACAAGATGACCTTCGACATAGTTGTTAAATGACGTTGTGAGTATAAGGTTGTAGTCAGTCGCAGCACAAACACCACGGCACGCTTAACACCAAACGGCGTTATTAGCCGCGAACTAGGAATACCTGTCCGTATGGCAAGGACTATCATTAACGTGCTGGTTTGGAATGTGTTCGGATTGATGCGCAATGGGAACAACCAAATTGCAAGAGCGTTGACATCTATGTCCCGCCCAGATGTAATGGTTCTCAGTTATATCCAAATGATAGGCCGTGATTTGGACACAATTATACAACTTTTCCCTGGATAGAAACTGTACGAGTTTCCTGACATTCGAACAAGTAAAGACGTTGCGGTCCTTACAAACATGAGTGCCGAAGAGTTCCATGATGTAGAACAAAGTGTTGAATCAGTTAAATTTGTATTTCGCGCTTGAATAATATTTGTACATATTTCTAATGAAGTTGTTAGTTGCATTATCCAACTTTATTTTTTTTCTCCTACTTGTTGTTGTCGTCTGTACCATCAGTTAAATGTTAACGAGTACTCGTATCTAATGTCGCACCATTTATATGCAATATTTTGGTGATCTACTATACAGAACAAGTGTTTGTTAAATTGCTAACCCAAATTTTTTGTTCTCTAGTAGAAATTCGTGCCATTAGTTATACAATATTACGGCCACAAACGCACTTATTACTAAAACATACCCTCATACTTGTTTTCTTAACATTCGTTAAATACATGTAGGAAATAGTTATACTTAGGTAATAATAAGTAAAAAATGTGATAATAGGGCTGCCCAAATTAATGGTCATCACCATTGGGAGGACACGATATGTGTACTTATTTTGGGTGAAGAAAATATAGCCTTGGTCGCATTTTATTTCCTCTTATTATATTCCTTCAGAAACACGTCGTGGCCGTGCCACACTCGTGTAAACCATCCCCAGATTTTTAAAGTCAACGGTCCGCGTCTTATGAACAATTAACATACTTATTCAAATATAATATTTACTAATATTTAATAAAGCATTTGACTATATTATCTAACAATCTGACCGGTTTTAGCGGGATACATACATGTTCAACATCTCAATTATGTGCATAAAAGCATCTGCATTGAAGGTCCCCAATGCATTGGGACCATTAATGGGACCTCTTAATACATGATGACCTTTGATGTAGCGACACCTGTATGAGGTATGGGCCCTATTAAGAGGTCCTTGGACCTTTACGATTGCTTGTGTTATTTAAATATATTTTCCAATAGTATATAACAATTTACAAACAAACACAAATTTGTTTACAATATCATAACTATAATAAGAAAATTTTAGCCCCAAATTGAGTTCCATCAATGGATTACCTGAATTTGGTTAGGACCTTTGCTTATGTGTGAAGCTTATAAAATAAAATATCACATATACAAACTCAATTTCAGTCCCTTTGACGCTGATGCTCTAAACCGTATGCTGTGTTCTAAACCTGTTTGTAATCGAGTGCTATTTGTTTTGCTCTTATTTTTGCAATTCAATCAAAGAATGGAGTTCGTGTGAACTGCATTGTTTAAACAATACTGAACGTGTAGCACTACATTAGTTCGCCAATTATTTAATACGGGGCAAAAATAAATAGACACGGACACTCCTCGTTTATGAGGGGCTTGACAGGACATGACATGCCTAACACGTTTCAGTAATTTGGTCCACAAGTTTTAATCCCGTCCCTACCCGCTATATTTGAGCCGGTAAAACTATAGCGGTATTGTTAGAGCCGATAAGTAAGAAATTATACAATATATTCCTTGAAATTATTTGGATAACAACATCTTCAAACACCCCCTACATTAGCCCCGTTAATACACGGTTTAGGCTTTTGGACTCAGGGTTCGCACCTAACAAGTCATTGTTATTTAACGGGTTTATATATTCATCACGAACCGGACACATAAATAATTATTCCCCATTCATACCGACTTAGTGCTTGTTTGGTAACACTTCTCATAAGCTTGAAGTATCTTTTTTGCAACTTATAAAAGCTATGATTGTTTGCTTACAAAATTAAAGATAACCACTTTTATATTAAACATAAAAAAATTAAATACAAAATTAATTTTATGAAATGACTACAAAGTATATACTTACAAAAACATAATATTCATTACAACTAAAAAAGCGAAGGCATAATTGGAATATGAATATTTCTCTCAAAACTTCTAATGTCATATGCTAAAAAAAAATAGGTTCAAACAACGTCTTCATCGTTGCATAAGTCACCACAAGTTAGATGAAATCAAACAATATACCTAGCTTTAATCTTTGCAATTTGCAAGTGGCACTTTTTTATTTGATGTGTAAGAGCTTTTGGAGGTCATAAAGTGTTACCAAACAATGGCTTAAACTCGTGTCGTGTTGGTTTCGTGTGCGTGATTACGACCCGATTTGCGACCCATCCGAATACCAATGTCTCTCACTCAAGCAAATATCACTACCAATGCATCACTACAGCGAACCCTATCACATTTCCAATGTGTACACAGTCGTACCCACTGTACAATCATGTCAATTGTCATAGCAACTAGCCGTCTATAGTGTAGGCATAGCCTCTATCGGGTCACTCAACATCTGCTATGCCTTCATAAAAGTGCTTTAAAAGTACACCCATTTAGCATAGCTGAGCCCTTTAGCATAGCTAGCTGCCACTACCCACTGCATTGACCACACCCACTTATATATGACCGAATAGGGAGGACATGTGTCCAAAATCTAATATCAATTTCCACACAAATTCTATATCCCACAATTAACCCTTAAGAGCATCCGCATCAAAGGGACTCAATTTGAACTATTTAATGGTTATATTTTAATATTTTGGTGTGCCACATAGGATAAGGCCTCAATTAAATTTGATTTCTACATTGATGGGACTCAAATTCAGTCCCAAATTATCATATTATATTATTATATTTGAGAGATTTTATTTTTATTTGTCTTATGCTCTATTACTATTGGTTAACAAATTAAAAAAATAAGAGTAATCATTAAGGTCCAAGGACCTCTTTTGAGGGCCTAGACCTCTTAGAGGTATTTCCACATCAAAGGTCCCTATGTTTTTGAGGACCTTCAATGTGGCTGCTCAATAGAGAAGCACAAATTAAATACCTATTGATGCTAATAATGTCTTCATCTATGTGTTAATTTGACATTTCACCGTCATATTCAGACCCGCTAAATTGCGCCCCCGAAGCGATTTCAATATATAACAAAGTTAGAAATGTTTTCGTATCCGAGAATTACAAGAGAATGAAGCAGTTCTGGGAACATAGGCACGAATTAATTTCATTTGACATTGAGCAACACACGTGTTGATAAGTAACATATAGTCCCTCCGTCCCAAAATGAGTGTTAGTTTCAATAGAATTTGTGTCCCATTATTAGTGTCCTCTTCCATTCTCTAGTAAGTTAGTTATGCATGAATTGTCAATAATATCCTTAAAAACAGTTAGTTCCCATCTCTCAACACATATTCATATGCATACAATGACAAACATAACACACAAACTAAGCACACCTTAATTTATCTCCACATATATTTAATGCAAAATATATTTTATTTTTTGTAATATTTGTGCGAATAGAATTTATTAGTTCAGTATCTCAACTAACTTACATGACCTACAAAACAAGAATGAAAAATTGAAAATATAAAAGAAGAAATGACATCAAAAAAAATCTTAAAGCAAATATCTTTACACTTTATTATAAACAAAATATTGACCTGTTGCCTACATTATACTCCCTCCGGCCGCAAAATTATTGTCTTCTTTCAATTTCATTGTTGTCCCAACATGAGTATCCACTTTCTTCTATTAGGAAGTTAGTTATGCATTAATTGTCAATAATATCCTTGTATGAAGTTAGTTAGCATCTCTCAAGACATGACCATGATGATACAATGGAAAATATACCACACTACCTTACTTCTCCTTAATTTATCTCGACATATTTGATTGAAGGACACTAATTTTTGGACGGAGGGGGTATTTTACATTAGTAAAATACAGTTTGGACTTCCTAATACTGAAACTGGTGAAATAGTATAGAAGCACCATCTACTATCAAGACGTTGATAGTCCGCAATGAAGGATGGTCAAACAATTCGGCATATGTGTGCATGAATATTTCAATTACTTATTGATTATAATATAGAGGAATTTAATTTCTCTTTCATGTTTCACTTTGAAACAAATGAGATCGGGATTGTCATACAACAAAAGCAACTGAGCCACTTGGTAAATGAAATTTTTTGTTACATTGTTTAGATAAGTAATCCACGATATGATATATGTTAACTATGGTTTCATAAAGATTCGACATGTTTGTAGAGCTAAAATGTAGAACGAAATAATGGTGGTAAATATAATATGAATTTTATTAGATTTGTTTTTATTTATACTTATTTTATTGTAACTTGTATTCAGTTTATGTAAGCATTTAAACTTATTTTATTTTAAATTCTAATAATGTTATTGAAACATGGTTTATAACAATTTATTATAGTGAAATAAAATATATAAATCACATTCTGTACATTCAAATCAAACCAAAAATTTAATAATTATTAGTAATATAAGTTTTTGCTACCCGTGCATCGCACGGGATGCGAAATAGTTACAGCATGAAACTGAGATTCATAAGTGACACTTGTCACACAATTAAGCTACAACTTATCTTCATATTATATACTAGTGTTCTACCCCATCAATGCTCGGGTCTTTATTTCATTTCATTGTTTTCACTATATGACTTATAGTGGCATTGCTTCGTTTCAGCATGTATATTATGTTAAATTCACCGTAACCCCAAATTCTTAAGTTAAAAATACAATAATCATGACTTGAGATTGTGAGTACAAATAATTATGTATAAACTTCGTTTTTGGTCTATTTTAAATGTTAAAGACTATAGAAAACGGAATGTAAGCCAATCCGCTGAGGTGATTACACATCATTACATTTCACTTATATCCACCCAATTGAATTTGCTGACGGAGAGCGACTCGATGCATGTGGGCTTCTTAACGGAGGTGTCCTTACCTCATTGGTGGCTTAGCTACTTAGCCATATTCTTGGGTTAATTATCCTAATACTCTAAATAATTTTTACATCTCATGTTGAACTATTCAATTATTAAATAATACAAAAAAAAACAACACTCAATAATCTTATTTTCAGAAAGACATAAAAAAATTATAAAATACAACCTAACATACAAATTTCACAGTAACGTATTTTTTCCCTTATCAAAATAAGTAGATATTTGAATTGTGAATGGTTTTTTCCGAAAATATATTACAATACATTATTTAGGTTTTTATTAATGTTCTTATATTATTAATATTTGTGTATATAATTATCTTGTATTATATATTTAATATTTTAGTCTTCATATGTTATTATCTTATTTGAGTTGAAATACCAGAGTTTAAATTTCGCAATTTTATTATTAAGGTTGAATAAAGAAAAAATCAATAAATTGTTTGATTTCATTAGGCCCCTATAACTCCACTTAAATGAAAATTTTCAATTGTTCAGCTGTCATCCACTTAATACACGTGAAAATACATATATTAACAATACATGGGAAAACACTTATCCTATAAAATATTATATATTTTCGTTTAATAGTGAACTACACTAAGATTACGCATTTCATACAAAAGTTATTATTGGTAACATATTCAAATTTGTTGAAGTTTAGTGGAAGTCATAAACTATGAAGTACCAATTAAAACATCTTCATATATTACCGACAAACTAAATATTAATGCTAAGTTTATTTGAAATGTAAAAATAATCCAACAAATACGTGATTAATATATATTATAAGGTAAACAATGGGTGAATGCAAGAAATATATTATATTAGCGAGTCATCCAACTATACTAAAGAAACACAATTTCACATGATTTTAAACATTATGCACCGAGCATAGATGGGACGAAAAATGTCAGAATGAACCGGAACAAATGTTTTGTGCAGTGCTCGTGCTTCGAATTCAAATTATCAATTACTCGATGCGACATAATAAATTCGATAGTTTACCATTAAATAGTACAATAGCTTAATACATATGGAAGTAAAATGTTCAGCTTCCAGTAATACATGGTCACAAATCATTAATCTCATTCGAATAAAGTCAACATCGAATGCTAAATACAACACTAGTTTCCATTGCATCAACACCAGCTATCTCTTCAGCGGCTATGTTCGCAAAGACCAATACGTCCTGACACGTACGTTCATTAGTGAATTGGTACAGAGTGTAACCAGGAAATACAGCTCGAGCTTCGTCAAATTCTCAGTACTGTAAATAAACACTACTCAGTACGAGCATATCCGGTTCATACATCTCTAGCATCGCACGTGCCATGTCCACGTGCCCGGGAAAAAGAAGATGGTCAACATCCCAAACTAAAAGCAGAAACGTATTACGACCCCTACAATTAGTGGTGTCAAACGCAGTTGCGGAAAGCACGAGACGGCTATTTGGAACACCACTCGGACCGTTTTGATTGACACGAATACTATAACACTTTCGAATCTCTACATCGATACCTATTGTCAATGGGTTGACCTTAGAAAAGGAAATCAATGAACACTTTCCTTCATTGGGTTTCCATTGAATCGGGGATCCAGTATAATCATCTCCATTCTCCGGTGGTATTAAATCACGCCATTTCCACGGGTGCAACTCAAAAGATGCCATTAGGGATACATGATGCGAATGTTCTATTTCTACCAAGTTAAATTCTCCATGGCCCAATCTATGCAAAAAATTCAACCGGTCAGCTAATACAGGATGACATTTACGGATGTAATGTACGTACCTTAGGCCTAACAATTCAATAGAAGCAAATTTGTAACTGTACCAAATTACCAAGTACATGTCATAAAAATATTTCCACCTTTCCATGGGGACATTTGTTGCATGCGAGAAAACATCACTACACGTTTTTCCGTGTAGTGCTCGTAAATCACCGTTGCAGGATATACTTATATTGTGCTCACGCCACACTAGGGTAGGATGGTTACCTGTAAAACCGAGTACCCGAACGGCATTGACCTCCTCAATTGTGTACGCAAAGTAGTAATTTGGCCCGGGCATGTGCAACTCTTGGTGAACAAGATGAGCCTCTATGAACGGTACTAAACTGAGCGGTTCCATGAAAACCTCAAAGACTTGAAAAAAAAATTTTGTTGCTGGACACGGGTGAAGGAAGTAACGCGGTAGAAATTTATATTGAGGCTGCAATTAAAATGATATGGCAACCATGAATTCTACTTGTGTAGAACAAAGGGTATGTCCTTATATAGAGGTTGATAAATGGTACTTTGGTATGAACCTAAACAAAATGTTTTTTTTTGTGATTTCCCAAACCAAGTATTGCATAAGGGTCTGCAAATGGACGCATATGGTGTGGTTGCATGTCGAATTGGAGGGAATAATTTAGGGTTCCCAATTTGGCCCACACTTTAAAATCGGTTTCCAATTAATAACCATTTGACCATTTACAGATGATTGGTCCTGACCCCAATTTAATGAGTCAAATTACACACGTTTGTAAAAATTAAGTTTCCAAACATATGACTACCCTATTCTATATATTATAAATTCAAGTTCGCCGTCCCTAAATTATAATATTATTCATGACATTATTCATTTAGTTTATGTAATTTCAAAATGATCAGTAACAAACTATGAACCTCCTACTTCAATAAAACACCTTGAATGACCTTTGCTTATTTCGGTGCCCGAACTTTCCAAATCTTCAAGTTTCCGTCATTGGAAAATTTATACTTGCCGAAATTTTGATATGGCAAAACTAAATTTCAAATTTAAAAACACATGTATCAAAGTGTAACACGATCAATTTTAATTCGCTCAAAATACATAAATGGATTTGCCATTTCAAAAATTTATTTGTATACATGTGAAAATGGACGAAATTTTTTCATCATTATTTGCTTGATATTTAAATAATATGTTTCATTCTTTTTAAATAATTATGTTGCTTATATATATTATAGTCCTTATAACCTATAATTGAACTCATATTCACTTTTACTTTAACGCATATTCATTTTGTGGTTGAGAATTTATAATTATATAGAGTTGGGATTTTTTTAAAATTATAATGTTTATTTGCTTATTTGCAATATATATCTTTATCGCAACAAGTTTGACTATTTTGGATAATATCCTTTATCCATAATAATTTTGGTTATGGATGCCGGATATACTCCTTTTTTTTGGTTTGGACTTTGGAATGACTTTTTGACAATCTGTGTCAAAACTTGGTTTTCCGGATAATATCCTAGCCGGATCCAAATTTTGTTCATTGCACACCCCTAGGTGCTTGTACATTAAATGCTGACAAAGAAATCGCGTATGAGTTAATGAAATTAGTATTTATTAACACGAAACGTAATTATCAATACTTCATCTTACTTGGATAAATTAATGTGAAATACTCGTCCATAACAGACGTATAAAATAAGCATAGCCCTTCTTTTAACAAATTTGAACATGGTTTAATGTATATAACTTCAGTTATATCAATTTAGATTCGTTCCAGTAATATTGTTCTGCCGCTTTATTTCAACTCAGTACTCCACACTAGTCTCTCCGCTCCCCCAAATTCAGTATGGCGGTTATACGTTATTGTAAATTAGTTGTCCTGACCTCGTTGTCGTTGATTACTACCAACCTTAATATCTTCATATCATTCAACTAATATACATTGAACTCATTCAACATATATACTTATCACATCTACTTATGTATTTAGAGATTTAATTTTCATTAAACCCGTACCTGACTTCTAATCTGGTTTAAATGACAATCCATTTTTCTTCGCCCTTGGCTTCTAGCTGCATTATCGTGAAGCATTATTCATGATTAATGGCTTCTGTCAGCTCTTATCAATGGGGTTCCATTTGCAGTTACTTTTGGGTGTAAAGCAGCACTAGGGAACATAGCCTCCCTAAGTAAGGGAATCGGATTCTGATTACCTGCACAACTACAATAGTACTATCAATCAAAATCACTACTGATGTGATTATGCTCCTTGACTTATTGACCATTGAATAATTTAGACCAACTCCAGCACATTGCTGAGTTTGCATTGGGCCAAACAAACATGTCACAATGCAAGGCCAGCCTTCAATGGATCAACCAATATTTAATGGGACGGTCCCTCTGTTAAGGGACGTCCTACAGCTCAGTTATTATTTTATTTTATATTTCGCTATCCAATTCGGTTGTGACATGTCTCACACCTTCAAAAAAAACATTATAAACAATATTAAAATATTATTTTTCTTATTACTAATATTTTAGGTTTGAAATTAATGTCTCATTCGATTTCATTTCCAAACACACTTCATTCAATTTTATGTTATTTGGTCCTCAGTTTTCGTATCATGAAATTCAACTGTTTAATAATTACACACGCGTGTTATTTGTTTTAAGACTCGTGTTTGGGTTCTGTTATAAGTTTAAATATTAGAAAATTAGAATTACATGACACACGTGTTTGTGTCGTGTAAATTTTTTTATTATTATACGATTTAAATATCACCACCACTCGTTTGTGTCGTTTTCAACTATAATTTATTAATCAATGTTGCATAACATGACACATGTGTTGGTGTCTTGTTCAATTTTGAATTATCAATCGATTTTAATCACACGATTAATTTATAAGCAAGGTGATACTAATCGACCCGGTGAACACATTTGACTAATTTCGTTCTAAATCACAGGACACGATCCAATATATTTTACCCGTTTAATTTGTAGGGATAGTTTTATATTTTTTTACATCAATTAGTACGTCAATGAAACCGGTTATACTATTCTCATTATACGGATTACGGTTTATGATTTTCCAATTTATTAAATGTACTGAATTAATTACTTACGGGGTCCCATTTCAGTATTTGATTCCCAACAATGGAGGCCATTTGTATTTTGGGTCCCTTACTGACGTGGCGAAATAAAAAAGTCCAGATGTAACATGTAGGAACTGAAATTGGGTCTCTCCGATGTAGATGCTCTAACCACTCATAAAATTTATTACCTCCATTTAAAAATATATTGCATATGTCAATAGATATTTTGTGCAAAATTAATCATAATTTGTAAGCATTATAATATCTTCAGCATCCACATTGCTAAACCTTATACATGCTTAAGAATGTTGATCCATTAACTTACACATGATCTTAGAGCATCCACAATGGTTACACTCTTTAGAGTGTAATATCGTGGACCCACAAATGCCAACTCAATCATTTTACCCAACTCCACAATAGTTACACTCTTTATACTGTAATAGCTTGGACGCACCACACATCTACAAAATTAAAATACTAATTTTACATATAATTTGGTGAAATTAATAAATCCTATATCCTTTAATAAAGCATCAAAAAAAGAAGCAACATATGTATTCTTATTTTTTCGGAATAACAAAAAAATAAATTATTATTAGTCTCCTAGTTACAATAGGTGTCAGACTATGACACACATTTGGCAAATAAAGTACCACCATTAACCGCATCATATATATTATGCGGATAATAGTTATTATCCCTTCAAAATGAATAACATAATAAAATACCCAAATACCCATAACAATACACCCTGATTACACCCCCATTGTGGGTGCTCTTATTGTAATAATATAGTTAACTTATTATTTTATCCTGTAAAAAGTTTAAACCATGTCCCAAATACTTTATTATATTAACGAATTCTTATTTCGTAACAAAGAAGCACAAAGTATATGTTTTTATTGTACACACAAAACAAATAAAGTCAATATATTCATTAATAAAAATAAAAAACTGCATAACTTCTGACAAGTGTGAATGTAAAATGACATTCAAATAGTTAATAGTTCTATACCTTTGAAAATGTATTAAACTATTTAAATAAACATATATTAGTTAATGCACGACTACCCTTACTATCAGACCACGTCATCATGTATGCCCTTAGTTATGGAAAAGAATGTCACTTATAATGAAGTCGACATTAATATCGCTCAACACATGATCATCACTATATTAGTAATCAGATTACTACACATATAACAATACAACAGTCCCACGCAAACTTTTTCTCTTTAAAATATATTATACTCGGGTACAAAGTTCACACATTATATTCGCTTCTACCCGGTCTCTATTTTTTAATTTTATTTTCAACACATCTGCTTCTTATTATGTCAAATTGAAACGTGGAAATCTGTAGGTATCTTTCTATTTCGTTATGTAATGTGAATGTATCTTATTCTATGAAGTTCATAATAATGTGTGCTTATTGCCTGTTATCGCCAAATAAAGTTCCTTCCAAACATAATCATACATCATGAGAACGAGTCTGGCTTTCACTACTCATACATATAGCAAGCTTGAGTGTTCTAATACACTTTTTTCCCCTAACGCCATTTGTGCTAATATATATAACAGCTTCATTTTTGTTTTTTAAATATATATATATATATTTATTAATTAATTGATAACATGTTTTGTGTTTCAGTGTGATAATTACATATATCTCATGTATATTTTTACTGTCATTTTGATGTTCTATGAGTAAAAATTGTGTATTTTTATTAGTAGATATATAAACAATTGATGAATATTTTTGGGGAAATTACATGTTACTACCCTGTTAGATTCGATTTTATCAAGTTACTACCGTAAAGAATTTTTCTTTTCATGTAACTACCATGTTCGATTTATAATCACCTTCCGTCCATTCTGTCCGTTAAGTTTAACGGAATGTGACTCTCTCTCATCATGTGCCATGCACATGATGAGAGAGTTTTTTCTAATTACCTATTTTGCCCTTCTTCTACAATGGGTCAAGAACAAGTCGCCGGATACTTCACAGTTTCGACGTAAACTACAAATTTTCAACGGAAAATTCAAAGTTGTGCCGGAAAAATTAAACATCCGACGGAAATTTCCAAAATTTCACATCAAACCCGAAAATTAAACCCCAATATTTTAAAACAAAACCTCATAATCCTCAAAATGACAAAACAAAACCCTATAATCTCCAAA
>JAYMTK010000370.1:0-23481 GCA_036897405.1 Pelargonium myrrhifolium
GTCTAATCCTAAGAACTAGTTGGTTAGCTTTACAATCCCGTTTGTGTGCAAAGTGACTTATTCTCACGCCGGAGGCGGTTTCCTGGGCACGCATCCGAGTCTCCGCTTAGCCGTGCGTTTTGTACGCAGGATCAGACTAAGTCACGAAGCCCACGCGTGGATTTGAAGCCCCAAAAGACTTCAAGGCCCAAGCTTGAAGATCGAGCCCATCAAGTGAAGACTTGAGGCCCATAGTTCAAGCCTAAGCTTCTCATCTATACTAAGTCTTGGGGAAGTCAAAACACAAGACGACGTAGTTTAGCTATTTATGAGGAAAATAGTTAAATCAAGTTCGAATTTTCCATTTATTTGAGAAGAAGTAAACTACAATATTAAAGTTGTTTATATTTTTTTCAAAAGTTTGCAAACAAGAAAGATAAATTTAGTAAATTTTTGGTTTATTGTACTTAAATCAAAGAAAATTAACCTTTATAAATATATTCATATACGGTTAAGAAGTTTAATTAATTAATTAACTTATAAGGGTGACTCACTTGGTTAACACATGTTGCGTGAGTGAGAAAATGTCTCGACTTCGATCCCACTCAACACATCCATGAGAAGAGCTGAAATCCTTAACTTTTGAACAAATCTTGAGTGGGGATTAGTGTGTTTGGCCAATGAAATCTTTAACTTGTGAACAAATCTCGAGTAAGGATTAGTCTGGAGAGGTGAAATTCTTAACTTGTGAACGAATCTTGAGCGATAATTAGTCTAATTGACCGGTAAAATTCTTAACTTGTGAATAGATCTCGAGTGATGATTAGTCTGTTTGTGGTTAAACGACTTAAAGTCGTCAATCGTCAAAATGTGGACCCGCCTATAACCCATGGTGCAAACCAAGAATAAAAAGTTCAATTTACAATGAAAGAGGAAGAAAACAGACAAATGTTTGTGGATTCAACTATAATGTAAAATAGTGTGGATTCAACTATAATGAGTGGATTTATTTCCATCCAAAAAAAAAAAGTGTGGATTTATCATTTTCCTTAGTGACATGGCAGTTTGTGATTGGGCAGTCGCATTGACCGTAGATCTCTCCTCACTGTCACCTTCTCGCGTTAAAAACAGAGAACTCCGATGGATCTCGCTCGCTACCAAAGCCAAAGCAACAGGAATTGGAAATAAACTTTTCAAATTTCACTCCAAAAGCAAAAGCAGCCTTGATTTTTATTTTTATTTTTAAAATAAATAAATGATTTATAATTAACATTTATTTATTTAATTTAATATTTTCCGAACGATCCCTAAAACTCACAAACGCAAAATTCAAATCAAAATCCCTGATGGCCTTTCACGTAGCTTGCCCAATTACATGGTACGGTCCTCTTCTATTTCTCGCTCCAACTCTCTAAAGCCCTCCCTGTCTCTTCTACTTTCTCTCACTACACCTCTGTTTCTTATTTCTCATTGTTGTTGCAGCAAGCGAATCTGCTTCTGTTCGCTAGGGTTTCCGCGGACTCTCCACGGCAATGTCTTCTTGGAGGAGGTTTTTCAGATTGACAACTTTTTGCGCGATCCGCGTGGAGCTGCTCAGCTTGGCGAGCCCACCGTCCAGGTCGCTGTTCCGAGGGTTGAGCCCCCGCCCCCGCCGCCGCCCGCGGTGGTGCTGATTGATGCCGGTGATGCGGCTGCAGATGAGGCTGCTGCGGCTGTGTCGGCGCAGACCAAGCGTGTGGCGCTGCAGAGGAAAGCCGCTGCTGCAATGGTTGCTGCGGAGGACTATGCTAGGCGGTTTGAGTCGGGGGATTTGGTGGTGAGGTTTTCTGAATTGGTGTCATATTGCCTGTTTGTTGATATGAATTTATTTATGCATTTTTGAAATCGATAGTGTACATGATGCCATTGACATTATGCGTATGTGTGTTCATTGCTATGATTTTTTTTCCTTATTTTTTTTCTTACATTTTGAAATTGTTGTCATTTCTATTTTGTTGGTGTGTTTGTAATTCATTTATGAAAAGAGCTAGTTAGCTAAAATTTTATTAGTAAATAGAGAAAGAACTTGTGAGGAGAGATAATATAGGAACAAAGCTATATGAAATTATGGTGTGTTTGGGAACTTTCATTTCAAATGAAATGCTGGATTTGAGTCAAATGAAGTGTGTGGGAACTCCAATAATTTGTATTTGGATTTAAGTCAAATCCAATAGCATTTAAAACATGAGATTTCAAATGACAGCTCTTACCTTGTCATTTGAATTCTATGATTTTCCAAACATTATATTTGAATTTGAAATACAATATATCAAATCAAATTTATGTTCCCAACTCAACCTTAAAGAATCCTTTACTTAAGAGATCTATGTTACCATAGAACCTGTCACCTGTTCAGGCATAAATGCCGAGGTGTTAGAAATGGTGGCAGCATGTGTAATCTCAAAAGAAGAAGAAAAGAAACTAAACTGAGGAAGAGATGCAGAAACTCCTGTAGGAATGGAATGTTGTGATGGCTTTATGGTTCCAGCATGCAACTCAAATTACATAACTTGATAGGCTACTGTAATAAAAGAAATTGGTTTGATGCCCACTGTTGTTGCGTTGACATTATTGGTCGTGTTTTTATTTGTGCAGGATGCCCCAAGAGATCGTGTCGGTGAAGAGCAGGTCCAGTCCAATGTGAATGTGATGTGCCGGATATGTTTTTCTGGTGAAAATGAAGGAAGTGAGAGGGCACGGAGGATGCTTTCATGCAAAAGTTGTGGCAAGAAGTACCATAGAAGTTGCTTGAAGACTTGGGCTCAACATAGAGGTATGGTTAACTACATTAAAACCTTTTAATGTTGCGAGATTTACATGCCCTCATGTTTGCTTGACTTGCAGATCTTTTCCATTGGAGTTCATGGACTTGCCCCTCTTGCCGAACTTGTGAGGTAATCAGTTTGCAATACTTGATAATTACTTTTCTTATTTCTTTCATTTCATGAAAGTTATATTAAGTAATAGCATTGACTTATCTTCGCACTTCTTCTAATAGTCTAACTAATTTTTTTTTAAGGCATGAATGATGAGGTGCTATATTTACCTTATCCATATGTTCAATTTTAAATAATTTGATATCGGGCCACACACAAAGGCTTGGGCTTCCACCACTAAAAAATCAACATTGTTAGTAGGGTTTGACTTCCACCATTATATGTACCTTATTCATTATATATTTTTTCAATGCGAGACTTTTCACCCCTCCCCGCGTGTAAGCCTCGTGTCATTTTATTGTGGGCTCGACATTTTCTCAATTAGAGGCTTTTAGTTTATCACCATCAATATCATTGTTGGCATTGCAGTTGGTTCTGTGATCTCCTTACACTCTGGTGCCTTTGCCTTTTGCTTTTGTTTCAGGTGTGCAGGAGAACTGGAGATCCGAACAAGTTTATGTTCTGCAGAAGGTGTGATGGAGCTTACCATTGTTATTGCCAGCAGCCTCCACATAAGGTGGGGCATCTATTTCTTATTACTCAATTTCAAATCTTGATCAAAATATAATACCTAATATTATATATAAATAATGCAGAATGTTAGTTCTGGACCATATTTGTGCCCAAAACATACTAAGTGTCACAGCTGTGGATCCAATGTCCCTGGAAATGGCCTAAGTGTGAGGTATTGATTTATTCCCCTTGTGGAAATTATTGTTGATTTACCTATGAAAGCCCAATTTTTTAGTATTATTTGTTTGCCCCTAAACATTACAGGTGGTTTCTGGGATATACTTGCTGTGATGCTTGTGGAAGATTGTTTGTGAAGGGGAATTATTGCCCTGTTTGTTTGAAGGTATCATTTATTTCTCTTGATTGCTTATCTTTAGGGATTCTGATTATTCTGTTGTGTTTGATTGACTTTACTGGATAGGAACTTTACATCATTTTCCATGAAGTGGACTAAACTCTTTTTTTAACGTTGTGGCAATATGTATATATGTTGGTTTTCTCTTTTCTTTCTTTTTAGCTCTTCTGTCTTTCCCTGTTTTCTCTTTTTCTTCTTCTATGTGTTTTTTGCATTTGTCAGTTGTGATACATTTTATGCCTAGTTTATACTAACAAAATGACCGATGCCTGATATTTTAGGTTTATAGAGACTCAGAGTCAACACCGATGGTTTGCTGTGATATCTGCCAGCGATGGGTTCACTGCCAGTGTGATGGCATCAGGTTTATTACTGCCCCTTTCAAGCTAAACCACATTATTTTTGTCACGTCTGCTTTTTAATTGCCAGCCTGGATATAGATATTTAAAGAAAGAAATAATGAAGTATATAATTTTGATCAGTGGTGATAAATATAAATGATATGGGAACTTCATCTTCTTGTTCAATTTCATATTAGGTGTTGACAGACAATGTAATATGTAGAGTGGAAATAAATCAAATAATGGTGTGGAATCGTTGATAATTTCTACCACCTCTGGTTGTGTTTCTGCATTTCTAGTGCAGATTGAGTGATGCTATTTACACGACTTGTCATTTTAGTAATATGCATTAGTTGGATTTGTAGATAATAGTGAGAGGGACTAAGATTGAGGTGGTGAAGCTAGTAGAGAGATCTGCTTGCAGCAAGTTCTAGATCGATGGATGATCCTATGTGTCCTGTTTTAGTGAACCTAACAGAACATTTTTCATGATTCTTAAATCTTGGTACAAATGATTTGTCTGGTAAAATGGTTACTCTAAATGATGCGTAGACAAGTTTCTCCTAGGATTTGAGACTTGAAATTTCTTTAAATATTTGAGCATAATTTGTACTCTGACACCCTATCCCAATATGTTGAAGAAAAAGTTCACCCTGACCTAAACAGAATAGGTCCTTAGTTAACGCTCTGGAGGTATTTTGTTTGTTTCAGTAGAGTGCTGATTGTGAGCATCAATCAGTATCCAGTACATCCCTATTTCGGCCATGGACATCAGTTAGATCCCAATTTTCGCCTAACCTGTTTTCATTTTATTTTTTGGCCTTGACGAAATTTTGCTTAGTCTGGATTATTTGCTGAACAAAAGTAACATAGTGAAATGGTATGACTTTTCTTTGTTGTCATATGAAGTGTTGGAACTTGGAAGCTGTGTCATTCTTCATCATTACGAGTGTGTTTTCTCAGAAGATGTAAATATTGCTTGCTATATGGAATAGTGGATTAATTTTTTTGGGGGCGTTTCTGTATACTGCATAGAACTACCCTTTGTGGGTCCTCATACCTAAAAATTTCGTATTAGTATTACTAATTTTTTTCTCTGATTGCATGTCCTTGTAGCTTTCATATCAGGTGAATTGGTTTTTGCCTGTTATATTTGATTACTTGTGTCTGAAAATATATCTTTGCAGTGATGAAAAGTATCTCCAGTTTCAAGTTGATGGAAATCTCCAATACAAATGTGCCACATGTCGCGGAGAGTGCTATCAGGTTTGTTCAAAGTTTTTGTGCTTCATCTTTTTGTCCTTGGGATAAATTTTCCCGGTAATTAATTTACTCTTGTAACCAACAACCATTGGGACAGGCAGTTTAAGGTGCTTGTTCCTCTCGAGGTCTTGAGTTCGAGTCTCTCTTCAGGTGTTGTTGGTATTGCTTATCAAAAAAAAGACTTATTCTTGTGTTCTGTTGTCTGCTTTTCCAGGTCAAAGATCTTGAGGATGCTGTTCAAGAACTTTGGAGAAGAAAAGATATAGCTGACCAAGATCTAATTGCTAGCTTGAGAGCTGCTGAGGGGTTGCCAACTCAAGAAGAGATATTTGCTATTTCTCCTTATTCAGATGATGAAGAAGATGGTCCCACAGTGTTGAAGAATGAATTTGGGCGTTCTATAAAATTCTCCGTCAAAGGTTTAGTTGATAAATCACCGAAGAAGACAAAGGAATATGGAAAGAAATCTTCAAATAAAAAACCTAAGCAAAAAGTATTTCAGACACCTTCAGCTAGTAAAAAGGAACCACATCAAATTTTAGAAGGGCACAATGATGTGCATTCTTCTGTACATAGCTTGGACAATGACACGAATGGTGACATGCTGAATATGTTTTCTTCTCCTGTTGCTGGAAGTCCGAGTCAAACAGAAGGACTTTGCTTTAGCAATCAGCCTGGAGTTGTGAAACACAAGTTTGTTGATGAGGTTATGGTTAGTAATGAAGATAGGATATCTGAAGTTGTCCCATTCAAAAGTAATAAGCCTCATGGCTTAAATAGTGGAGATGATGATGGGAAAGTTGCTAGCAAGTCGAAGACTCTGAAGGCAAAAAAATTGGTTATAAATCTGGGTTCAAGAAAAATTAATCTAACTAAATCTCCCAGGTCCAATGCTTCAAGCTGTCTAAGGGAACAAGATTTGATGGCCTCCAATGGTATGCATTTAATATTTAACTGTTATAATTTAAGATGGGGCATTTTTAAGGAATGTATCATGTAAGATGGAGGATTTTAAGTATTCCTTCTGTCCCAATATAATTGTCCACTTTCCATTTTGTATTTAGTTCAATGACGAGTTAGTCAGAGTTAGGTTTTTCCTCTTATACCCTCTTGTGCTCTTGTTTTAATAAACTCAAGGAGTTTTAGCCAACTTATCTTAAGGATATTATTAGTACCTTATGCATAACTAACCAAAATAGAAAGTGGACAACTGTTTTGGGACAATTTTTTTTATAAAGTGGGCAGTTATATTGGGATGGAGAGATTAGTACTCAACTATGTGTATATATACAAAATTTCTTTAACTTCATTGTTACTAATCCTAACATACCATAATTTAGAGTTTAGCTTATTGTTTTTCTAGTCTTTAGCCAATGCTCTATCTTCATAAGCATTTCTCTAGGCATCTTCACTGTTCTTTTAGAATGTGATGAAAAAAAGGAGATTAATATCCATGGCTGTGTTGACTAGAAATCAAATGCTTTGGATGAGGTTGCAACCTCTTAATTTTAACTGATAAACAATATAAGATACTGATTTTCCATCACTGTAAACTTTTTGTTTTCTGGATCAGCATGTCGAAATTTCCTCATCTAATCACTTTTCTTATATACTTTTTCATGATTTTTTTCTCACCAGCCTAAAAAGAGGTCCATAGCAAGTTCGCTATTTTTGAACTCCCCGTTTATTGTATTTTACCTTAAAGGCTTCTAGTTCTAAAGTTCATTTGTTAACAATTTTATTTTTTATTTACTATTTTTTAAAAGGGAGACTATTGTGGCTTATATTGTTCATATCCATTAATAGGGCGTGAAGATGCAAGTCAACAGAGAACAAGTGACAAGTTAATGGCAGATAAGCATGATGGCATCACTAACTGTGTTGATGTTAAGGGTAATACATATATATACTTACTTACATTTACTTAATTGGATAGTGATGTTTGGTCCTTTCTTCGTGTATCAATAATACATTTGAGAACGCTTGGATTATAATTTTTTTTCAGAACTGGGGACTTTTTTTTCATTTGAATGGCCCATTCCCTTTCTGAAATTTTGAACTCAAATGTTACCTGAGTTATGTTGCTAACTATCTCTGGGGTGTTATGTGATTTGCAGGAGACAGAGTTGATTACTCCAGCCAACCAAAAGGTTTGAAGCTTGCGGGGAGAGAGGGGAATTTTATAAAGTTAGGTAAAATTAAATCAGAAGTTTCCGACTTAAATCCGAAAACGAGCAGAGGGAGCATAGCTGGCGAATATGACACTACCCTTTCTGACTACACTCGGGGTGTAATGGGTAAAAGAAGCAGTGGAAGAAGTACGGAGCTAGCCGGGGCTGTAGGTGAAGTCCCCACATTAAGAAAACAGTTGGAAGGCAGGCCAAAAATGCAGAACGAAATGGAGGATGATTGTTCTCGCACACCTGTCTCCAATTCTTTGCCAAAAGAATCCAAACTCTCACTGAAGTTCAAGATTAGGAATCCTCAAGTGGAAAATGAAAATTTCTCGGCTCCTCATGTAGAGGAAGAAAGAAGTCTTATCAAGGGCCAAAGGTCAAAAAGAAAGCGGCCGTCACCTGTCATGGAGAGAACATCGTTTGATGAAGATCAAAGCATCACACAATTGCATGACAACATGGCAGTGGATGCGAGGATACTGAAAAGGTTGGGCAAAGAGTCAATTGGAAAGGTAGTTGAAGTGCATCATTCTGCTGATGATTCATGGTGAGTTTTTACTTTGGGAAAGTCATCAGTGTTGACGTTTTATTGGAAACCATAGGCCAGTAGGAAGAGTGCATTATTCATTCTCCAATTGAACCATTCTCTGTGGGTTCCACCCGCCTTATCCTGTTTTGATCAGAAAGCATTTTGTTGATGAGTTTATCCTCTCTCTTTATCTGATGAGAAATTCTAAGGGAGCTTAAACATCAACACCAAAACCCACAGGTGTAATCAATATTTTGGCAATTTGGCTTATGCAAACTTATTGTGTTTCTACATATTTTCATTGATTTTCTTAATAAAGGTATGCTTCTCAAAGTCGTAATTCTTGCTAGGAAATGTGGTTTACTGGGAAAGAGCAATTTCCTCTATTGTTGTTTCCTAGTTGGCTAGATGTGTTTCCTTGGATCCTGTCCTTTTTGTGATGAAAAATAAAAGTTGTATTGCTGCTTTCTTTGGGCCGAATGTATTATGAGTTGAAAGCCTTTTTGTTTTCCATCCAGGCATCGAGGAGTGGTCACTGATGTAATTGTAGGCACATCAAAGCTATCTGTTACTCTAGACGACGGAAGAGTGAGGACATTGGAACTTGAGAACCAAGGGGTTCGATTCGCTCCTCAGAAGGAGAAAAGGTCAAAAACATGAAGAAGCTGAAGTGCTCGTCATCATCTAGGGTGATCATGTCATGTGGAGACTTCCTTCACCTTAGTGGTGAGGAGATAGTTCTCCAATCCAAGGGCTGCCCCAAGGAATCTGTGATGCTGCATGCATGTACCTTGTGCTGCTTTGCTTGTTGGTTGTTCAATACTGACTGACTGGGGCTGTTCATTATTTACTGTGTACAACTAATTGGGGGGTGGGGCTTTTAAAATGTATTTGATTTTCAAATGTAGATTTATTTTCTTTTTCTATGGAACCTGCCTCCAAGGATTATTTAGTGTAGTAAAATATAGTGGTGGATTGTTTCTTTCTTGTGTTGATGAAAGATTGAATTGTAGCTCTTGTTTGTATCTTTCTAGTTCATGCATGTTATATTCTTGCTACTTTAATGTTCAAAGTTGTGCAGCAGCAGCAGGTCTGGATTGTGCTGTGCTGTGTAGTTTCAGCAAGGATGTTTTATTGTTATTATTATTATTTTAAGAATCAGCATATCATGTTGTTGATGCAAGATTCATGTTTGAGAAATATCTACTCGGTTTTTGAAGGAAAAGAATAAAACATGGCATTTGCATACAATTAATTATACAGGGCAAAATCCATCACAAGCTCAGCTCCTTGGTTGTTGTTTCTCCAGTTTTGTTATACTCCAATAATAGGTAGGTAGGTAGCATTGGCAAATGAGCTTCAATTCAACCAATCTGCTTCTTCCACATACTCAACTGAACAAACAGATTGTGCTGCAAATGAAAATTAATTCTCAATGTTAAGTAGTTGTTAGGCCAAAACAATGTATTGAAATTAATTCTCAATAGGATGGTGATTTCTGATGGACCTCATCATCAGTAATATGGGATGGATTGAAATTGAAATTAAAGGTTGTTACTTTGTAAACACTTTTCTTGTAATCTTTCAATTACTGTATATAATTACTCCTTAACCAATAAAGTCCCAATTCCTGCTTCACTTTTCTATTATTAATTTATTGTCAGTTATATATATCCTCCTGCAACAACTGCAATTTTATTTGTTTGCATTGCTGACCACTGATACATAAAATTATTTCCTGCATATATAAAAAGATTTCACTCAAGTAAAAGGAAAGCTATGCAGTTCTTCTCCAATAATGCATGCAATGGTATATATATTATTCAAACTCAGTTGAGACCCCTTGCACAAATTCCAATTTCATACATGTAGATTTTTATAATTTTGAAGGCAACATAACATGAATACAACATCCACTCCACTCCACTCCTATCATATCCTATCCACTCTCTAATTGGAGTTTATTTAAAATCTACAACAACTTAGCAGCCCATAGTGCATGTTATCTCAAATTATATCAACCCATTCCATAAATGTTATGTACTAAAAAATGAAGTTAACAATAAGTTCACTCATTATATTTACAGTTCAATTCATAGAAGAAGAAACTGAAAACATCACAAAGTCCTTAGGAAATCATAAACACCCATTTATATATAGTTGTAACAGGTTTGATACCAAGCTCCTTTATTTCATGCCTTTGCTATAATCTACTAATTAATGATACACACAATTCAATTGGGTTTCAATTAAACACACAAATCAATGAAAAAGCTTACCTGAAAATTGGGGATTTCATGTAATGGAACAAATCCCAGTCTCTCTCCATCGGGATCATTGTAAGATTGGCATGTTAGAGTTAGATTAGCTTTGGAAGAGATGGTTGGTTGGTTACAACTTGCAACTTTTTTGGAGGTTAGTTAAATCATCTATTGCCCTGAACTGGTCAAACATAATGAAAAGGGTTAATCTATATTTACAACCCGCCTCGTAAAGTGTAGTTTTGCATGTAGTCCATAAATACTCATATAATGATTGATTTTTCTACTATATTAAGAACATTCTCTAAAGGGTACTTTATAGGGTTTTTCTCTCCACAGCCGCCGCAACCTTCTCTCAGTCGCAACCGCAGATTTCACGTCGGCGACGTGTGCGCTTGGATCGGATGTTAACTTGTGATCATCTGAAAAAGATTAGTTGGTTGGGTTGGGTTTCTAGTCTTGTGGGGACTTTATTTAATGGGTCTGGTTAGGGGGAGGGGAGGGTGAAGGTACGAGAGTGGGGTTTTGATTTACTATGATGGGGATCTCTAGTTTAGGTTTGATCGACTGTTAGTGATTAGTAGAGGAGTGTTGAGGAAGGCGATCGGGGTCTGAGAGGTTGGGGATTTAGACTCAATGGATCTCCGATTAGGGCGAGAATGAAAGCTATAACAGTGAGTGAGAAGGAGGATTCGGTTGTGGACGTGGGCGGATGGTGTCGCCAGTGGTGGGGTCGGGGACGAAATCTTGGGTTGTGGTCGGTCGTTTCCTAACCAAGGCTCTAGTTAACTTCTAGTATATGCAGGAGCAGCTAGAAGGTGCTTGGACAACGGTGTACGAGACATTCGCTTCAGAGGTACCTGTTTAAGTGTTTTTGAAGAAGACGATGTGTTCAATGTGTTAAATGATGAGCACACCATGGTGGGTAAATTGGTCAGACCAGAGGATGTATCCAAGACGGTGGAGTTATGACTGCTTATTTTTTGGGTCCAAGTGAGGTGGCTCCCGACTGGGTGTCAAAATGAGGAGGCGTGCAAGATTATCGGGAACACTATAGGAGTTTATGCGGAGGCTGATATGTATAACTTTAAAGGAGTATGACGCTCTTATTTCCATATCAGAGTTCTTGTGGATGTTCGCAAGCCTCTCCGGTGTCAGATGAAGCTTAGGTTATCTAGTGGTGAGTTGCATCGTGTTGAATTCGCTTATGGAAAACTTACTCTTTTTTTCTTCTACTGTGGTATCTTAGGGCACAATGAGGAGCATTACGGCCTTCTCAAGTCTACTCCAAACGGTGGAATGGATAGAGCTTATGAGTTATGGTTTCAAGCCCCAAAAGTTCTGCAGGGGGTGTCATAGGGTGAACAATACCTACGATTAGCTCATAGTCGTGAAGAGAATTGGTGGGTGGAGGACCTGAAACCGGATAGGATGTTGTTGGATCCAATATCCCCGGATGGGAAAAGGTGCTGGATGAGGAGAATGTTAGGGGTAACGAGCTGGCAGTATCCAAGAGACGCAGGGGGAGTGGGAAAACCCTTAAGATGGGAGTTTGAGAATAAAAAAATGTGGACAATGTGGTCCTGGTGGCCCAGGTCTGTTAGGAGTAGTCATGCCATGTAGTTGGTACCCTAAGGAAGTTTTACTTAAGGTGTCCGGTCGTACTGGAAGGGAGGCTTCGACTAGTACCTTTGGTTTGAGTTTAGATAAAAGTTTTTGCTTGTGCAAGGTTGGGTATCGTTATAGGATCAGAAGTACTATATGTACGGGGGAAATAATATGTCTATGTATAGGTGGACGATTTTCTTGTTTCTGATCGGCCTTGTGAGAATTTTGTTCCCTAGAGGGATTCTTAACATAATTAGGGTTATTTCAGAATAAATTAAGTTTATTGCTTTGTTAAAAAAAAAACATTTTATAAAGCTTTGCACGTGGTCCATGCACAAGTCCACTACTTGCCTTGTGCTGGAATTTAATATGGGTGGTGGCAATATTCGAACTCGTGACTTTTAGTCAACAATACTTTGATACCATATAAAGAATTATCTCAACTAAAAACTCAAACTGATAGTTGAAGGTCCAATAATAGTTTTATACTCTAACACATTCTAATTATTCATTCTCTTTGTTAGTGCTAAAAAGACTCATATTCCGTCCGTTTAATTAAATAAAAATCTCCTACTTTCCGATAGGTGGAGCTAGAAGAGTTCATGCTCTTCTCACCTTATTTCTTGAATGACTTTATTTGCTACAAACACCTTAAACGCTAATAGAACATTACGAAAACTTTCATAGATGATTTTAGCTTTAAATTGTTTGTTGTAGTCATAAAAACCGGTAATTTTGGAGCAAGAAACAACAAACATAAGTCTTTGTTTATCCTTTTAGCTTTATCTCTCAAGAAATTGAGGTGATATAGTGATATACCATGAAAAAATAGCATTCCAAATTCAATTTTGAAAGGCTAATATGACCCACAGTCATGGATCGTGAAGGCGTCTTAAGTTTTGTAAGAAAGTCCACACATTAATTAGCAATTTGGAGTTGAGCTCTCCATAGTTGTGACACCTTCGAGAGCTCATAACAACAACATTTAGAGGCACCATGACTTCATAACCTCATTTTTTTTTTTTACATAGAATTAAAAAATAAATGATTCCAACTTGATATTCAAACTCATAATTATAAATTTGTGAAATATAAGTTGGAGCATAAAAGATAACGAGGAACTCAATTCAGCCATATTAGAATGTGATCAAGCTATCCATGAGTAAAATAACGAGAATGAAAATAAGAAGTTATATTCAAAATATTATAAATGAAAATTTTCAAGCTAAAGTTATTAATACAAACACAATCTTAATTATATGTACTTCTTTTAACGCAAAAATTAGTAATTTATCAATTCTAATTGGACGATATAAAAATGGGAGTTTGAAGATCAATCCACTTAAACAAGTTTGACACAGAGACCAGTGACCTAACTAGCTCGTGGGCAACTCGGTTCGAATACCAACCCGCAAATAAAAGTTTGACACTACCAAATTGAACCGTACTAGCTAAAACATCCTAATAAATCAAGGCAAAGGCATCAGAATCCTCTCCATCAACTTGAATAATCAAGCCCCCCTTCACCTGAAAAGCACGAACAACTGACAATGATTACACATGAAACTTAAGAAGACTGCGTGAATTTCTCATCGCTACCATCGAGTTTGCCATCTAATGATTTGGTAGCAAACTCGAAGGCTGATCGGATGGCTCCCATTGTACCACCTCCTTCCAAGCTATCTTCTCATCCCCTGCAACTGCCTAAGACCTTCAACTGCCTCGCACAAATACCAATCGAAAAAACTCACCGTGAATCTACGCCGTCGTTCTTCAAATCCTAACAACACCTTAACTTGTTATCAAACAAAAGCTCACTATCTTAACGACAAAAAACGCAATTAGTTATCTGTCAATCCAAAAAACCGCTGTCGCTCTAAAAATCAAACGCATCCATACGAAAACCCTACCCGATTCTCAAAACAGCAGATGAAATATAATATATTTTATTATTAGTAAAATAATTGAATAATCTACTTTGACGGGACACAAAGTTGTAAATTCCTCCATGTGTTTTGGAGCACAGATACCATATCTGGGCTCAGCCCAAACCAATCCTTCAGAGAGAGATATATATATATATATATATATATATATATTGCACATACAAAGCAATTGATTTGACACAAACAATTGCAAGTGAAGCGAACCTACAAATTGCGTTTGCCGCCAGTCACGAGTCGAACTCGAACTCGAACCCCACCTCACCTCACTCCCTCCTCTGCGCTCTGCAACTGCAACCTCCTCTCTACTCTTCTCGCCGCGAATCTCTCCTTCCTCTATGTAACGACCCCTCAACTTTTCTCTTTTATACATTGTATATGCAATTTCATGCTCACAACCTGTTCGATGAAATGTCTTCAATTCCAAGCACCTGCGGGATCTACGGTTAATGGATCTGATTAGTTGCTCCTTAGTTTTATTTGTCTGATTCAACTCCTTTGCTTCCTGTGACTAAGCAAAACCGAATACTTTGCTCTATTTGCTGAAAGTTTGTATGAAAAAATATATGTTTTTGTGTCATAGTTTTGTTTGCTTTGACACTTTACGCTCTTGATATTGAACATATAGTTCTGGAACCTTCATAATAGGTTTTTGCATTAAGATGGAAAACTAGGATGCAACAATTACTGGGAATTGGGATTTAAGAAGCTTTTTTTTTTTCAATACCAAGCTGGAACAATGAAAAGTTATTTTCTCTTTTTCTGCTAAATTGGAATATTTATCACCTATTCTGTTATAGTTTCTGTTGTTATTAGTATGTCTTCTGATTGTAATGCAAATGAAAAGACACCCCCAAGTATGACATGGAAAAGAAGACATTGTATGTCTCTAAGTACTTGTTAATGTCCAGGGTACTCAACTAGGAAAAAAGGCATTTCTTCAAAGGAGATGTGTAGAATTGAATCCTTTGCTGTCTTATCCTGAAGAGCTTAGACTTGAAATCCATTTTCCACTAGTGCAAATTCTACTAGGAATCAATTTGGTTGCCTATGTATGATTTAGTTTTATTTAATGGATAGATATCTAAAGAACAGGCTTTGGTCGGATTGGAAGGATGTTGAAGTCTTCAGGATCCACCTTAATAACTTCATTTACTCCTATTAATTCTTGTATAATTAAAAAATAATCATAGAAAGATGGACTGCTGTTTAACACATTTTATCAGAATTCAACTAAGTCAAAAAGACTATGTGCTTGTTCTCAGAAACATCAACAACATAGAAAAAGTGAGATGGTTGTGGAGCGCTATCTTCCTCCTTGGTTTAGGTGAGGAACTATTTACTATGATTTCATTTTCACTATATTATAAGTTGGTTTGCTTATATGAACCTGCATTGATTGTGGTTGCACAATTCCCAGTGTTGCTCCAATGATGGAATTGACAGACAACCACTATAGGACTCTAGCTCGACTCTTAACAAAGCATGCATGGCTTTACACAGAGATGCTTGCTGCAGAAACTATTGTTTATCAGAAGGACAATTTGGTAAGTTACTGACAGGTTTTGTTATAAAGTATCCATCAAAAGTAGTCTCTAAGAACTAGAAACAAGGGTTGTAATGATTAAGGATAAAAGATTGTAGCTTGATTTCTGTTTTTAAAAGTTATAATATAGTCTTTACTTGGAATGTTTATCAAATCATATCACCAGACGGTTTGTTGGTGTGATTTTTTATATTTTGAAATACCTCATAAATAAGTTGCTTGGGAAAGTAAGGTATGCCGTGTTCTTTATAATGGTTTGGATACATGATGATACATGCAAACATTCTTTGCTTGTTCCCCACTGATGAGATAAAGGGGGTCATTCCAAAGTGTGATTTCTAAATGAGTATAATTTATGTTACATTCAGTTGAATAAATAACAACTTATATTATGTCCTTGTAGATGCTTTAGATCAGAAGACTGAAGCTTGTCTGCACTCACAAGATATATGCTAGTATTATTCAGCATACAAAATGTGGATTTTTGTACGCATTTGAGATTTATTAAGTATTAGGCAAGTCTAAGTAAGCCAAGCAAGTATATTGACACAAATCGTCTATTCCAACTCTCCTGTTAGCATTACAATCAATGATTCGAATTCTTAAAATATTCTGCTTTTAATTAAACTTTTTTCAATTGCTTCAGTTGAATATCATTTCCTTTTGTTTTTGTACATGATGATAAAATTAGTAGTTGGGGTTTCCAGAACAAAATGATTTGCTTAATATGTAATTTTTGTTCCTTGGGGACTTTCTGTTTTTTTAACATAATAGATGCCAATTTGGCACGAATTGATTCTGTGTGTGATTTTTTATACAGGAAAGGTTCTTGGAATTTGGTCCAGAACAACATCCTATTGTCCTTCAAATTGGTGGGAGTAATTTGGAAAACATTGCAAAAGCGACTGAACTTGCTCGTCCATACGGTTATGATGAGATTAATTTTAAGTTTGTATAATACTTATTACCCCGTTCTAAGTTTTTCTTCCCTTTAGGCTTTATCTATTAATTATTAAGTTGAAAACTTATTGTTTATTTTCCAGTTGTGGATGTCCTAGTCCTAAAGTAGCTGGACATGGATGTTTTGGTGTGAGTCTGATGCTGGATCCAAAGGTTTGATAACCTATGCTCATCAAATTGTTGATCATAATTTTTTTTTTTTTTTGGGTATGTGGAAACAAGATCAATATTCCTGGAATCTAAAATAGACTTGCAAATTTATTGTATTTAGTCATATGCATGAGCATCTTACTATCCCAAGGTAATCACTCTTGGTGTCATGTGCCAAATCTAAAATAGCCTCTCACGTATTGAATTGCAATCTCAGGAGTGTAGTAGTATACCAGGGCTAGGAGAAGATAAACTTACCAAGCCTCAATTATGGCGTGCAACTCAATAAAGAGTTGAGTTTAAGAGGACCGAGCAAGAGAACCATGCATAGTAGCTTCATTTAGGGTATTTGAAGGGTGAAGTTTATCTATCATTTCATTCCTATGGGGATGTAGCATTCCATTCTAACTGTTTGTTGTCATTGCAATCCATGTGAATCGGATTTGAGATGGATTATTCTGTCCCAACTTGGCTGAAGTAACCTTTCTGCTCGATTCTTTCTCTCAAATTTATCAAATTTTCTTAAAAGTTAAATCTATCTTGCCCTAAAGCTATTGCACATAGTTATAGTAAGCCTCTCATGTCTCATCCTTGTAATAATGCATTATTGTTGGGAAGTAGAATGGTTACTTACATTAGTCAAGAGAATAAAGACTTGTGATAAGCTTCAAAGTGGTGCACAACACTGAGACTGACCATATTGGAAATATGCCCCTGTCTGTCGTCAACCAACCATGGACAACTTGCAATTTTAGTTTTAATTTTTATTACCAGAGTGTTGATATTAATTTCGCTAACCAAATGCCTCTCGAGTGATTTTCCTAGTCAATTTGATCTGATATAGACATCTGGTGTTTACAAGAAAAGTTTGTAGGTGAAGCCATGTCAGTAATTGCTGCCAACACAGACGTTCCGGTCAGTGTTAAGTGCCGAATTGGTGTTGATGATCATGATTCATATAATGAGCTGTGTAAGATTCTTTTCTGAAGATTACTTTTTATGTTCTGTTTTAAGGCACAAACTTACATGAGTCTTCTATTTTATGAAATTTATTGATATTGTTATTTAAAAGTACGTGTGGCAAGTGATGCTATGATGAAACTATCTGGTTCATTCTTTTTCACACTCATAAGGTGCTTAGTATGCCATAAGACTGGAATTGAAGTGAGAAAACTTGTAGCTTATCTGACTAGGAAATGGATTGAACTTGTGTTTATGTTAACTTGTTTCATGTCTGTTTCTCGTATATAAATATTGCCAAGGTGCCTCTGACCTCTCTTTTTTTCTTTTCAGGTGATTTTATTTATAAGGTTTCTTCACTGTCACCGACAAGACATTTCATTATCCATTCACGGAAGGCACTGCTTAATGGCATAAGCCCTGCTGAAAATCGAACAATCCCTCCCCTGAAGTATGTACTTAAATCTAATAGCAGTAATTTAGTATGCTTACTCATATTTAGATCTTTCTTGTAAAAAAAATTTCTTTAGTGTTATGATCACTGTTGTAAATCAAAATTTTATGCTGCTATTCATAATTTTTTTAACTGACAACTTCTCATATTTGTTAAATGCAGATATGAGTACTTTTATGGTCTGTTGCGTGATTTTCCAGACATAAGGTTTACAATAAATGGAGGCATCAAGTGTGTTGACGAGGTAAATTATCATTGAAAATTCCATTTTGTTCTGTCCAGTGTTTTAAAAAGCGCACGAGGTGCATAGTTGAGCCTCAAAAACCTTGAGGCTAGTCGTCTTTTTAGAGGAACGTGCTGCTGTGATGTAGGCGTAGTGCCTCAACTGACTTCTAACTTATTGTAAATTATAAATAATAATAAAAAAAATAGATTTCAAAATTCAAAATATCAATTTATGATTATAAATGCTTAAGCTTTTAATTATGACAATTAAAATGCTGACTTTTCATATTTCAAAGTCTCAATTCACATTGCCAAAATTAATTTTTGCCTTGCAAATTGAGATTTTTAATATGAGAACTCTTCATGTTAGGGATGCATAATTCACAAAAGTATTTGTTAACGCCATTTCAATAAGCAACCTACATTCAAAGTTCGAAAAAAGAGAAGAACCAATAGCCGTATCTGTTAACATGAACTATGACCTGAAGTTTGAGGCTAACATTGTGATTTTGAAATGACCTTATACTAATTTTAGTTTCTGTATGCATTTATCTTATTTCAACTGTAAATTAACATAGAGTTTATGGCTATGGAAGGAAATATGAAATAAAAATTGTTCATCGTTTTGAGAAAATTTGTAGAAGATTAGATTTCAGAAAAGTCAGTTCTTGTTTGCACAGCAAGATGTTGTACCATAGTCACGTAATAGGCCTTCTTTTGTATTTCACGAAATTTGAGGTTTCACAGTATGGTTTTGCAATGTGTAAATTCGTTTCTGAGTGAATTGATTCTAATTTGTTAAAGGTTTTTCTTCTTCTTCTTCTTCTTTTTTTTTTTTTTTTTTTTTTTTTTTTAAATTTAATTTTTTTGGCAATCCCACCCTAAAGGACAAAGAAGGCCTTGGGCGTGGAGCTCACGGTGTGATGGTTGGACGTGCTGCCTTCAATAAGTAAGAATAATGCACCGCTTAGAGAATTTCCTTCTTTGCTGTAGTATTTTTTAGAAAGCTTTACTAGTCAGTTTGGGTTATAAACGTTTTGCTGTGAGCAAAAATTGACACTAAAAGATGAATCACGTTTCTCCTGATTTAATTGTTAAATAAAGTTGCCAGCGTCCTTTCTAGATATAATTTTGGGTAATTTATCTATATATAAGGATCTGTTTTTAGTTTTTTGTATCAGTATGTATGTGATAAATGGTTGATTTTGGAAACAGGTAAAAACCCAAGTCAGCCTTAGAATATAGAATGGTAGGGATTACATTACATATAACATATGATGAAAAATTGAGAGTCCAGTCCATTGAGTCTTAAAGAAGGGTCTTTCAATAAAAAATAGTGTGGGTACCATTTAAGGTTTATAGAGAAGAGGAAATATACAATGAAACTCTAAGCAATGAGAGTATATTATAGAGGAGAAAAAAAGAGTCTGTATTTGTTTTCCTCTTAATAATAGAGTGAATCCATCACTGAACTTTTGGATAAATACGCCGAAAACAGATATCTAGTTAATTATTTGCGTTGTTTTTTCATTTCCTTACCTAAGTAAATCATGATGTGCATGAATAGGTTGCATGCCTTATTTTTATATTGAAAGATATTTGTAAGATGATAATTTCTCGTCAAAAAATAAAATGCTATGACCAAGTGGTCGAAGTCTGTTTCATCAAAATATGTTTAGACAAAACTACAATATATAACTAAGATTGACATCGAACTTTTTTCTCTTTTCTTTGTTCTTTTGGCCTGCTTATCTAGTTTCCATTTGATTTTCAATAAGCTATAAGTTGACAGAAAACTGCTGCATTTATAACAGCCCCTGGCATACATTGGGACATGTTGATTCTGCAGTTTATGGTGCACATAGCAGTGGTATTACACGCCGTCAGGTTCAGTAGCAAACTTACTCCGATCCTTCATCTGCTTAATTTCTATTGATTTTTTTGTGAATTTTCCTCTCATTCTAGATTCACACTTTTTTTTTTCAGCTTCTTGAGAAGTACCAGGTTTATGGGGATTCTGTTCTAGGAAAATATGGATATGGTAGACCTAATGTCCGAGATGTGGTAAAGGTATGGTCTAAATATGCATATCTTTTGAGCTTAACTGCTTAACTAGGTAGGGTCTAAATATGGACATAGTAGATCTAAAGTCCGAGATGTGATAAAGCGCCTTAAATCAATTGCCCCAATGGTTGTTGGTAACTAGATAAAGATTCCATGGAGCTTTAAGTTTTTACCCTCCATCCTACGGTAAGTCTCCACAATTCTATAGAGGGATGTTCCAAAATGTATGATTAATTACAAGGTTTCTAACTTTATTCTTAACTCATGAGTAAACTTCCAACACTTCAATATATTGTAGATATAAAAGGAAATTTTGTGACAGTCTAGTAGTGTGAGTGTAAATGCACGTAGTTTTTTTTTTTTCCCCACAAATACCCTAGACATAGGACAAGGGTGAAGGGACTAATATATAGTTGGATTTTTCTTATATATATATATATATTTCAAAACTAACAGTGCATTAAGAAGTGCAAGAAAGGACACAACACCTAGAGTACACGAAAAAATATAGATGAGGAAAAACCCACCAACAATTTGGAGACTAAGATTCAAACTACATAGGGAAAAAAAAAATGAAAAGGTGAATTGTTGCAAGTGAACTTATCAGAAGGACCTGGCTGAATAAAGATTGCAAATACAAAAAAAAAGAAAAAAAAAAAGATGAATTATCTTCAACTCCTCTAGCTGAAAGATCTACAATCTACTCTCTAGAAAATCCTTCTACGGTCTCAAGCATGACCCATTGCACTCCAAAAAAGAAAAAGAGAGAAACTAGTTGAGCACCTAAGGAACAACGAAGTGAATACTTTGAACATACAAACGACTGCAAGCACTTTTTAGGTACAAGTATTTTGAATGTGCTTGCAATTGATCGTTGTTGTTGTGTACATATGTCTAATTTTGCTCTCATGTAACTTTTGATAACTTAGGTTATATACTACTTTGTCCCAAAATGAGAGTACACTTTCTCAGAAAACTTTGCTCCAAATATTTGTTCACTTTCTTTTTTAGCAAGTTAGTAATGAATTACCAATAATATCCTCAAGAGCGACTTGAGTTTGTCAACAAAGTCATGTGGGGGCACATGAGAAAAGGTGAAGCACTAACTAAATTATTTTTAATTTTTACTAAAAAGGAAATTGGACACTCATTTTGGGACGGATGGGGTAGTACTTTCAATATAGGATATGATTACGTTGATGTACTTTAGTAATATCCTCCATATAGCTTCCTTTTCCTACTATGACGGTTCTTTTGCATGACTTTATCCTGATATTCTGCAGCCTTTACTTAGCCTTTTCTACGCGGAGCCCGGGAATAATATGTGGAAACGCAAAGCCGATACTGCCTTTCGAGAATGCTTGGTATGTTAATTTCTATAAACCATCATATTCTTTGGAAGAAATTGGTATTCTTGCTGATTTCAGCCATATCATTTTGGCAAAAAGGTAACAAGTGATAATCATGCCGGCGCTTCTTTGTTGGTATTGTTCTAGTTTATAAAATTGGGTTAGATAATAAAAATGTGGCAAGGAAGTAGTCATATAAAACTTGCTTTGTAAAGAACTGAATCTGATCGTTGAAGAATAAGTCCCAATTGTTTCCACTTCAAGAAAAAAGGTCCTCATTGTTTTGGCTGAGTTGCCAAATGCATAATCCTGAAGCAATTGGTGCTCCTTTTATCCTGTGCATTCCTTTTCCTTTCAGATATATTGGATTTCTCAGAATGTTTGGTTAAATTGATGTTTATTTGTGTAATTATGAATGGGTAGATTCTTCTATTTTCCCACAAGTCCTCCCAACCCAACAAGCTTCAAACCCATATCTTATCCTATGTTGACACTTATTTTATGGTGGAAATGTAGCATAGGCTCTCACACAGTTGTTGACCCTTGCAGACAATCAAATCGTTTCTAGAGGAAACCCTTGTAACCATTCCCGACTACGTCTTGGATGCACCCATTGTGAATGTGCCGCCGCCTGTTTGTGAAGATCCTTTTTCGAATGTACATAGATTGCTGCCTCCTCCATATGAAGCAAGAGAAGAGGAGCTGCTATAGGCCTAGCTAGCGTCCTTCTGTATGTGCTCTAAAATTATACTACATACATATTCATTGCTATTCTTTGAAGCGAAGATGAGATCATTCCAATTCCATGTAACATTATTATGTATTGAAAACATTAGTTAGTGGATAGTGAAAAAAGAAGAAGAAGAAGAAGAGAAGTTATCTACAGTGTAGTGTATCCCTATCAAAGTTTTGAACAATGTACAATTAATTAATTAGCTATCCTTTCCGTTTTCTGTTGTCCAAAATATTTTACATGATGCTGTGATTTTGGTGTTTGGATGTTGATATTGTTTTTTCATACCAATAGTAATGGATGTGATGAGAAAAATGGATGGCCCAATTTGATTTCAAAGGGCCACGAGACTACAAACTAAGTAAAAGGCCCAAGGGGTTTGGATAAAGTATGAAACGTGGCAGTATCCCATTGGTGCAAAACCAATCCAAGCGATAAGATAGCGTAGTGTCAGCCACCTGTTGTAGCCAATTCCCTCAATTTATCACCATCTATCTGTCTCACCCATCATACATAATAACTGTTGAAAAAAAAACAGACACAAATCATCAAGAGAGAGATAGATCAGGTGGGTAGTTGCAGATCGATCGACCGACGACATGGCATCAATCACCATGACATCAGCCTCGTTCCTTGCCGGCAAGAGCCTCGGAGCTCCACCGGTGGCGTCACGCCGGAGCAGCGTAGTGATGGCCAGTGCTGCCAGACCAGCAGCTGGTGCAGTAGCCGAGGAGGGGAAGGTTATGAGGTCAAGTGAGAGCAGCAGCAACGGGAGGAGGGAGTTGATGTTCGCGGCGGTGGCGGCTGCACTGTGCTCGGCGGCCGGAATGGCGGTGGCGGCGGAGGAGGAGCCCAAGCGTGGGAGCCCGGAGGCTAAGAAAAAGTATGCACCAGTTTGTGTGACCATGCCTACTGCTAGGATCTGTCGCAACTGATAGATACTAAATATTATTATTGTTATTGTGCAATGCTTGCTTGCTTGCTTTATGATGTAATTTCTTTATTGAGCTAGCTGTAACAAAATGCCTGCCTGTTGTAATCTAAATTTTATCGGTCATCTTGGGCTTTTATGCATATATATATATATATATATATA
>JAYMTK010000371.1:0-23471 GCA_036897405.1 Pelargonium myrrhifolium
CAAGGATGGCTCCTTACTTTGCCCCACACTAGATCAGAAGCACAAGCTTTTGCAGAAACCAGTTTCCTATTTTTCTTCCCATTGTGCTTCGACCATCCATCTCTTGTTTTATTTGGGTTTCCACTGGAAACAGCCCCATTATCGTAACGTGGTGCATTCTCTCCCAAAGAGATATATTTTAAATTGGTTCTTTCAATGCCGATCCCATCCAGAGACTTTGAATTTTCTTTTCTATCCATACATGAATCCAAATCCACAAAAAGATTAAACCCATTAAATTCCCTCCCTGTAATCCCGGGCACCCCTACTTCCTGAACATCAATGCTTAATTTTTCATTATCCTCAGTCTTTGACTCCACATTTTCTACCGCGGCCTGATTTCCCACAATTTCGGAAGTTACCAAAACAGAAGCATTAACATTCACATCAGGATCTTGGTCGGGAACAGAATCAATGTTCATTGGTCTGTTATACTCAGTCTTCGTCTCCACACTCTCTATCACGGTCTGACTTTCCAATATTTCAGAAGCTACCACCACCGAAACATCATGGCTCACATCAACGACTTTGCTAGGATCAGAGACATCTTCATCAGCAATCCTCGTTCCCATAGACATTGCATCACCCAAACCATCATCAAGAAGCATAGAAACACCCTCCTCATGTCCACCTCTCGCTCCAACTCCCGACGAATAATCTCGATTTACGACACTGATCACCTCCCCAACATTCTCCACCACTCTATCACTCTTCCCACAATCAACATCACCAACACCTTCTCGACCCTCCACACATTTAACCCTAGATTCCCCACCCATCACCGACAATGTACCCGCATATCCCACTTCATAATCAACCCCTCTATTATCCACAATCCTCCTCCCCAGCTCAACATTGCTCAATCTATCTACAGAATCCATATCTCCCTCCAATCCTTCATTGCTCAACCCAGGGCCATTCATAGGCTCCATTAAAATTCCTGTTTCAACAACACCGACACAAATGGCTGAACCAGAAACACCATCACCGCCGTGAGGCTCATTTTCCCGATCAACCGAATCGAAATCGGAGTTCAGGTCAATACCATCAGAATTTACCGTTGCGGACATGAATAAACCCTAAACATAAACAAAATTAAATCACATAAACTCGCTTTTCTAGATTACCAATTCAAAACCAAACGGTTAATCACAATCACTAAAAATGCACGAATACAGAAGCAAAAGCTCCACAACGGGACAAAGAAACGACGTCGTACCTGAGTTTCCACGCTGTAGAGACGTTGAAGAACAAGAGAGCTAGGTTTTTTTTTGGTGTCCTTCGAGTGCAAGAACAAAAAGGACCGAGAAGAAGAGATAGTAGAGAACAGGAGCTTCTGGTTATGGAAAAAAATGCGTGAAAGCCGAAGAATTAGCAGCGGACACGTGGCGGAGATCGGCGGCATTGTTTGAAAATCAACGAGAACCTTGGTGGATGGACGGATGTGATTGAGTTCAGTACGGACTATCACACGTGTCGACCATCTAGCTCGTCTAGGTACCGTACTTGGTTCAGAAGAGATGTGTACTGGAAAAGTACCGTGAAAGCCCATTCCAAAGTCCATACGGCGTCGTTTAAGAAATTGCCTGAGTTTGTTAATGTTCTAGAACTATAAAAGCCCCTCCCCCTCTCTCTCTTCGTCGACGTCTTCTTCATTTTTCCCGCCAAAACTGCCATTTCAGAGGCAACGAAGCTCAGCGCAACAGAGCAAAATCGGAGATGTACGGAACTGGCGGTGAGAGCTGGAGGAAGGATACGAGATGCAGATCTGCAGGTGAAGGCGATGGCGGTGTTATTCGGAAGATACTGGCCATTTACGTCCCTGAAAGTGATTGCGGAACCAGTTCCTCCATTGATCCCGGGCTCGTCGACCTCACATCCGAACTCATTCGCTTCCTGCAAACTCCATCAGGACAGGATCTCGTTTCTCAGGTGTTCTTAACTATAAAGTAGGCATTTAAGTAAAATTTTCATTTCTTCGGTCTCAGGAAATTTTTTCTATCAATTCAATGTATTGTAACCTAATTGCCTGCACCTCATTTCTCAATGTGATTGTATTCGTTTGGATTATTTAATTTCTGGAGTGTATACAGTTCAATTAGGAGATTTAAGGTCAGTTGAAGTCTTGAAGATCGAGATATAAGGATATTGATAATTTTGCTTATGTTACTTTGCTTTTTTACTTGAGAATTTGGCATTTCTGATGATGTTATCATATTCTAAGTTGAGGAATTTTAGTCTAAAACTCAAATTATTACTTCTCCACAATGCAATTGTGGAGAATTTGAAAATGGCTGTTCAATTGTGGTTTAGAACAGCTTTATGGTTTTCTGTTAGTTACTGGTCCTAATTATAAGGCTAAGTTTACTTGTATGAACTAACAAGGCTAAGCTATCATGCTCGTTTATTTTAGATAGGTATGTAAAAAGTATGAAACAAAAGGAGGTGGCATTCTTTGTGTCTAAGATAGCGGAGACTAGCTATTTCTCTTGGCATATGAAGAAAGTTTCTTGGTTGAAGCAATATATAAACCCATTGTTTAACAAGACTACTTTTATTTCTATTATATGGTTATCATTTACTTCAATGTTTGTTTTTCCTTCTCCACGACATTTCTTTCGGCATTAAGTACTTTAATGATTAAATTAAGGTAGCGTAAGCATTTGAACATTTGTTCAGTAACGGGAATCAAGAATGCGAATGGGGAAGATATCCCCATCCTTCATGTTTGAATTATAACTTTTTGGTCATGGAATGGGAATCACATTCTCATTCACATTCCAATTTTTTATTATTTATTCAAACGCTGCCTAAATTACAATTATCATCTTGATTGGAGAAAACTGATGTTAAATTTTACAGCAGGTTAAGGATGACAACGGTGTCTTCTTTTTGTCACTGGACTTCCAACTGTTCCGGAAAGTGTGCAATGTTAAGGATTTCTATGCAGTTTTAGAGCACGGGAAAAAGCCTAAAGAAGCTCTCATGTGCATGAGTGCTGCAGTTCACATGGTATTCAGAATTTCTTCAACTGTTTCCATCTATTTTTGTTGCCTAGGTTGTGATTTGCTTTGCGTTTGAAGCAGGTCCTGTTGAACAAATGGGAGAACAAAATGTTGGAGGATGACATGAAGATAAATATCCGCTTGCATAACTATCCTGAATCTCTTATTGCTTTGAAGAATTTAAAAGCAGCTTATATTGGTAAGGTTGACTAAACTTACCTTTTATATATATATCTTACCCCATAAAATAAGAAGATAATGTATGTACTGCCAATTTATACTAATGAATGACAAGGAAATGGTGTAAATGATATCATTTGTTGATATGACAGATAAGCTTGTGTCCGTGCGTGGTACTGTTGTAAAAGTTAGCACTGTCAGGCCTTTAGTCCTACAAATGAGTTTTGAATGCACTAAGTGCAAAACCAACATTACACGCATCTTTCCTGAAGGAAAGTTTTCTCCACCTCCAAAATGCACTTTACATGGGTGTAAGAACAGAACTTTTAATCCGATTCGATCTACTGCTCAACTAATAGATTTTCAAAAGATAAGGTAAACCACCAACTTTGCCTTCAATTACTTGACATCTGCTCTACACACACACACGCACATATATATTTGTAGATTCTCCCTTTGTGCAAAAAAAGCCAAGATAATATATCCATAATGGAAATTATTTTTTTCCTTAAATTTTTAGGCTACAGGAGCTACTAAAACCAGAAGATCATGAAGAAGGTAGGGTTCCCCGAACAGTAGAATGTGAACTGGCAGAAGATCTTGTTGATGCATGCATCCCTGGCGATGTGGTGACTGTTACTGGAATTATAAGAGTAATTAACAAATACATGGATATTGGAGGAGGTATAGTCTTTTTGACACTGGCAAAAGGGTTCTGTTCTTTTATATATGGTTTTGTTTTCTATATTTCCTGTGAATTTCTCCTCTTTTTATTACCATCTCATGCATTTTGGAAAGTAATCAGCATAATCTCACATATTGTTTAGGAAATGATGAAAAGTGTAAGATTTCCTTTGTAATAGATGATTTTCCATCTATATTTTTCAGATCTCAGTGCAAACAAACTTTTCCTTTGATTGTTTCAGGAAAATCAAAAGGCCAAAATCAAGGATTCTACTATCTGTACCTAGAAGCTGTTTCAGTTATAAATTCTAAATCACAATCTTCTCCTGAGGATTTGCAAGATTCTCATTCTAATGCTAGAGTTACCGAAGTGTTTGATTTATTCTCATTTTCTCCAAGAGATTTGGAATTTATTGTGAAGTTCTCGGAGGAATATGGTTCAGATGTTTTCAGACAAATACTTCAGTCCATATGTCCATCAATCTATGGGCATGAGCTTGTAAAAGGTAAATTGATTGAACTTTACATTTTTCTTTTCTTTATCCAAAACTGGTACTACTTCAATGCTCTTATCACGTTAGTATCATGATGATACTGGTATCTCCGTATCTGAACCATGTAAAACCAATACTTTTGGTCATGTTACTATCTTATTGCTTAAATATCTTGAATTTTCATTAGCATGATGGTATTGGCATCTATTTAGTATGCTATGTATGTTTCAAAATCCATATTTATCAGTACTAGTTCATTTAACTGATGTGGTGCCACATCTATAATGAAGGTGCCATTTATCATGATGAGTATAACATATGCTTACATATGAACTAAAAAATAGATTGGTTCTTTCATGCTGACTTGCTATCTTCTCAACAGCGGGGATTACATTATCACTGTTTGGAGGCGTAAGAAAGCATTCAACAGATAAGAATAAGGTCCCTGTTAGAGGAGACATCCATGTCATAGTTGTCGGTATGCTTAAACTTTCTGCTTTTACCAAAATAAATTTACTATTGCCCTACTATTTATGTATGAGTGTTTTTTTTAGGTAACTAGAATTGCAATATTAAAAATTAAAATTGTGGAGAAGATATGATGAACTTGACCAATGTTAAATCTCATTCACTAGGTGATCCTGGACTAGGCAAGAGTCAACTGCTGCAAGCAGCAGCAGCTATTTCTCCACGAGGCATTTATGTATGTGGGAATGCTACCACCAATGCAGGCCTCACGGTAGCTGTTGTAAAGGATCCTATGACAAATGGCTATGCTTTTGAGGCTGGTAGATATTTCTTTCTCTTCCTTCGTAATAAAATCTTGATGTTAGATTATCTTTCTGTAACTGTTCCCATTTTTAAACTAATGGTTTACTTAACTGTAATTTGGATAATAAATAATCAGGAAATATAGTATTTCAGAACTCAGAAGTACTTCGACAGACACTTCAGTATCTAAAACTCAAGCATTTATGCATTATAATATATTATAGTCTGTTTATTATTGATAATTTGATATTCTATAGACATCAGGGGCACACTGTGCAGTTGAGAATGATGATTTCAACTTTTAAAATGCAGTCAGTGCACTGAAAACTGCTTTCTGACCTCATGATATATGAATTTCGTAATACCAATTCATCTTATAGCATGAATGTTACTTTTGATCCTCATGTTTTGCATAAATTAGCTAGCATTGTGATGTACTAATCTGCAAATAAAGTTATTGGGCTTGGACATCTTTACATGTCAAAATGTTTGGTACTCGTGACTTTATATTTGTACAACGAGCATATAACTAGCTCAACCAAACGAGGAAAAAACAGTTTCTGCTGATTCGAATAATTCATCATTGATGCATTTTTAACTAACAATTTTTGTATAGGTGCCATGGTACTTGCAGACGGTGGATTATGTTGTATTGATGAGTTTGATAAAATGTCTGGAGAACATCAGGTATGTTCAGACTGACATTCATATAGCCTCTATTTATCCAGACTATATCTCACTGATATTGACATTAGTTCAGTCTCTACTGGAAGCCATGGAACAACAGTGTGTCTCTGTTGCAAAGGCTGGATTGCTGGCAAGTTTATCAGCAAAAACTTCAGTCTTAGCTGCAGCAAATCCTGTTGGTGGTCATTACAAGTAAGCTCTTTGAAGTTTTAAATTACAATTCGTGGGTTTTTATTCTCCCTTTTGTTTATACTATGTGAACTGTCATTAAAATATGCACATTGACAAGTGGCTTCACTAGCGAGTGACAATAAATTTAGATCATTTATCTGTTCTGTTCTGCTCTGCTCGTATTTGTTAAGCCCCTTCATGGCCAAAGACTTGTTCATCGTATCAATCTTACCCTTTTGTAGTTGGGCTATTAGATCTTCAGTTATACAAATACCATCATATTTCCTAATGCAGTTGCGACTTAGGTATTATTGTGACATCTCATATATTATATATTCAAGTTCCATACATTAAATTATGTGGTTTTCTAATTGTTTGTATCTGAGAGCCATAGTCAAATAATGCAATTAACTGAAAATAATCATGTGATGACTGTAAATTATACTTATTACATGAGGCTGGCAGTTCTTAATATTTAAAATCTATATTGCAGCCGTGCGAAAACAGTGAATGAAAATTTGAAAATGAGTGCTGCTCTCCTCTCCCGGTTTGATTTGGTTTTCATATTACTCGATAAACCAGATGAACTTCAAGACAAGCGATTATCAGAGCACATTATGTCAGTAAGTTACTTTGTCTGGTCCTTTAACATGTTAAAAGGTAGATGAGTTTGACACCTATGACTTGCCAACTAGGCTTTCATTACCTTAGATACAGGTATTTATCTCCATGCTTATAGTGCAGAAACTACCTTATTGACACACATAGCTTTTGAGAACTTGAACTAATGTGAGGGATCTTAATTGAAGCTGGAGAGAGAGCTAGTTTTTGCATCAGGAAAAAGGTTAAAACTTAAAAGAGTGAATAGTTATATTTTTCCCCATGTGTCAATAACTTGTTGGCTTGATAACACACTAGAAACTTCTGTTACCTTTTCGTTTGAGCAGACCTCAATAACACAAATGATTTTATGCTGTAGCTTCATTCTGGAAGTGGAGAACGTTCACCAGCAGTGAAAAAGCCACGTATTGGTAATGCATCTACTTTTTCTTGGCCTGATTTTCAATTCCTCAAGTCAATTGAATTTTAGTAGAAGAGCGTTTTCATAAAAATAAAAAATAAAAAATAAAAATAAAAATCATTGCCTTTGTTGTACAAAATGCAGCAACCCAGGGTGCTGCATCAGTGGACACGAGCGTGAAAGGTGGTTCTTTGGTTTCAAGGTTGAGACTCGACCCAAAGAAAGATGATGACTTCGCTCCATTACCAGGCTCACTGCTTCGCAAATACATTGCCTATGCAAGAACTTATGTTTTCCCCAGGTCATCTGATGTGTGATATTCTGATTAAAAAGAATAAAAGTAAAACTGTATTACTTTCTTCCTTATCGATCACTTTGTGTTTACTCATTTGAATCAGGATGTCAAAAGCAGCGGCAGAGATTTTACAGAAATTTTACCTACGTCTAAGAGACCATAATACAACAGCTGATGGTACACCAATAACAGCGAGGCAACTGGAGAGTCTAGTAAGACTAGCAGAAGCTCGAGCTCGCGTAGACTTAAGAGAAGAAATAACTACCCAAGATGCCTTGGTAACTATATATTCTCGTCTCAAAACGAGTGTCATGTTTCTCTTGAATTTTTGTCCGAAAATGAGTTTTTTTTTTAATATTTTAATAAATTAGTTCTACATGAATTGTCAATAGTTTGTTATATGGCATATGATCACGAGGATACAAGAGTAACTATATTCATTTATAATTAGGAGGTCTAAACTGCAGAGCTTTGGGTAGGCACTTCATGGATTTTTCTTTTATTCATTTATTTAGCTTCTAATTTGCAGGATGTGGTTGAAATAATGAAAGAATCCCTCTATGACAAGTATGTTGACGAGCATGGTTTTGTTGATTTTGGTCGGAGTGGCGGGATGAGCCAACAGAAGGAAGCAAAGCGATTCTTGAGTGCTCTAAATAAGCAATCAGAGCTGCTGCAGAAAGATTGTTTCTCCATTTCTGTATGCATCCTCCTTTGGTTTCGACATTTCTAGCAATAATAATGTTCTTCAAAAACTAATCTATCTGCATATTTATGGTTGTACTTCAGGAAATATACAGTTTGGCAGACAGAATCTCACTAAGAGTTCCCGATATCGACACATTCGTGGACAATTTGAACAGCGTAGGTTATCTACTCAAGAAGGGGCCAAAGACATTTCAGGTAATTTCATCTGTCAAATGTAAATTTTTTGAAATCATCTGGTTCCAACCATAGACAGAGAAAAAGAACAAATTGGTTCACTGATTCCAACAATAATTACTCCAATAATCGTAGATTGCTAAGAACTTACGGATTGTAATTGACATTGTTTCTCATGCAGGTCCTATCGTCATCTTATTCACGGAGTCAATCATCTGGGTGAATGGGCTATTGTTGCACACCATCAATCATCAAGGTAAAGAGGGCAAAATCACACACCATTAATGATGATGTTAAATCTTTTAGTATTGGTCATTTAAGTTATACAAGACAATGAAGGTGCACTGGTTCTGGTTTTGCCAAAAGCCATTGCTTGTTCCACAAAACATATGCTAGAACTTTTGACTGTAAGTAGCTGTAGGATGTGTACTGTCATACACATATAAACAGATTAGGTGAAACCAAGTACCTTGTTATATATATATCAAAGACAACTACAGACTTATAGTGTCATTCTCCTCATAGAATCTACCTCTCCACACACACAAGAATAATACTCCATTCGACTCGTATTCTAAACCTATGAACATGTGTTTTGTAACAATTTCAAGGGATAATATTATTATAAGGGTAATATTGATAATTCATACATTATTTCGGAACAAAAACGCTAGTGTAACAGGATACCTATTTAGGGTCGGAGTATTTCTTTTGATACTAGTTTTTTCATTTATTACATACACAACAAACTCCAAATGTTATTATATTCATGTTCTAATTCTATTGATGCATAATATATGGGATTATCTTCTTCCTGCTCCTTTATATAGAATACAGTATCATCAATCATCACGTTAAAGGCGATAAAATTTCTTTTTGGTCAGTTAAGTTATGAGACGGTGAAGAAGATGCATATAAGTAGCTGTAGTATGTTTACTATGTCATAAACACATGAACCGATTAGAAGAAACCAAGAACACGGTCAATGATAATACCACAAAAAATGATACTGTTTGATTACATATGTGAACAAATCATGTAGTACAACACCACCCCAAGTTCATTATATTCATGTTCTAATTCTATAGATGCATAATATATGGGCTCATCTTCCCCTCCTGTTCTTTTATAGTATACAGTAATGGCCAAAACGTTAGAATGACTCACAAATCGTCTCCTCCTGCATATTCCTCTGCAGGTTCTAAACGCCACTCGCTCCCATAATACGAATTGGGTAAACCCAACCAGAACTTGAAAGCCTCGGCTGCTCTCTTCCTCTCCTGCCTCCTATCCTGCCTGGCCCTCGAAGCATGCTTGCTCGTAAACATCCTTGCGTGCATCTCCACATAGATTCTCGTATACTTAGTCTTGTTTGGAAGAATGCCATATTCTTCCATACAAGCCACGATTTCTAAAGCTTTCTTAAAGAAAGCTGACCTCACACATATATCAGCCAGAGCATCTAGGAGACCTTCATCGGGCTTAAATGGTGGCGCAGCAGAATTAGAATCAGAATCAGAACCGGACTTTTCCGGGTCTTTTTTCAATCTCTCCTTTATTTCTGCCCACAGCAGAAGCGCCTCTCCGGGCTTTCTTGCCACTCCAATCGCATTTGCAAGAGATCCATAAGTAGACACGTTCGGGTAAAATCCATTCTCTTTCATTTTCTGGATTACGTTCTTTACTTCTTCGACCAATCCCAGCCTACCGTACCCTTCAGCCAACATATTCCAAGCAACCACATCAACTTTCACTCTCGGGTCTTTCATCATCTCATCAAACACCTGTTTAGCCAGCTTCGGCTGCCCCGATATAGCAAAAGCTTTCATCAGAGTCGTGTAACTCACCTTGGTGGGAACAATTCCTCGTGTTCGCATCTCATTAAAGTAAGCGAGAGCCCCTGCATTATCATCCACCATTATACACCCGTCAATGAGAGTATTATACGAAACCACATCAGGCTCGATTCCTGCGTCATCAGTCATCTCTCGAAGTAGCTCCTTCGCCTCCTCTATCTGTAGCTGCCGGCAATAACCGTTGAGGAGGATATTATAGGTAACCAGATTTGCGGGCACGCCAATTCTTGTCATTTCAGCAAGAACTTGGCGGGCACGGTTCATTGACCCGACCTTCACTAGCGCAGACACAACAGTAGTGTAAGATACATGATCGGGATGGCTCATCTCGTCATCCTGACGCCTCATTGCCTCTAGCATTAGAACAGTATCCTGCACTCGATTTTCTTTCACATAACCTTTCATTAGAGTCGTGTAGATCCAAGAATCAGGAGCATAAGCTGTTGGCAACAATGGTGGCTCACTGGTACTTCCCCGAACCGAGTTTGGAAGCAACTTCTCGAACACTTCAGCCTCATTTCTGCTGTTTTGATCCGAACCCTCAGAACCCGAACTCTCCCTCAGAATCCTGCAAATGTCCCGCCTCCCTTCCCTCATTGCCTGAACCAATTTCTCCGCAGTTTTGAGGTCTCCAAAACCGACATAAGCAGCAACAAGCGAGTTCAAAGTCGTCTTGCACATCGGAATCTCCTTCTCGAGAATCATTTCCAATACAAAAACAAGCAAATCCTTTCTCTCAGCTCGAGCGCATAGCTTGATCATAATATTATAAGTCCAAGCATCAGGCCCAACACCATACTCGGGCATTTTATCAAACACCTTCAAGAACTCCTTACAATCCCCCAAATTCGCACAAGCATTGAGCGCAGCATTGAAAGCCCCAGTGTCCGGTTTCGAATCGGCCACCATTTCGGTGCCGGAGAAGCTCCCTAGCCTCCGAATCACCGAATTAAACATCCTGAGAGCCTCAATTGGGCCGTCGTCGCCGGAGGCGGCGAGCCGGCTCACAACGGCGCTCCAGGCCTTGACGTGAGGGAGGTAGCCGGAGCGGAGCATGGACTTGACGAGAGACGAGGCGTAGAGGATCTGACCGGCCTTGACGGCGGCGACGGCGAGGAGGCCGAGGGAGTTGGTGTCGAGGCGGTTGAGGAGGCGCTCGTGGCGGAGGCGCGTGACGATGGACTGAGCGCGTGAGAGGCTCTGGGGAGTGTTGAGGTAGGAGAGCTGAGAGACCAAGCGGCTGAGGCAGGTAGGGCTCGGGAGGTGAGCACAGTGGGTGTAGGTGATCCAAGCCTCCTCGGTCCGCTCATTGCGGAGGAGATTAAAGAGCGCTTGTTCCTGAGATTGAGGAAGCTTGGTGGCGGCGGAGGAGGAGGAGGGAGTGAGTTCAGGTGAGTTGGTGTTGGTGTTGCTGGAGGTGGCGTGCACGCGGAGAGGGCGCGTGGGCTTGGAGGCGAGGGAAGAAGGGGTTGTGGAGGAGGATAAGGTTGAGGAGAGAGAGAGCCAGAGGAGAGACTGAGGTGGTGGAGATATGGTTGTGGAGAATGAGAATGGTGGTGGTTTTGTGTTCATGGCTGTTCCATTTGAAATGTGAGGGGCTTATTTGGATTTTTTTGAAGAGAAGATAGAGTCATAGAGAGAGAAGTTTATTGATATTTTGGAGTCGTTGGTGGGTGGAAAAGGAATACACTACGTCGAGTATCTTCCCTCCTCTTGTTTGTGTATTGGTAGACTAATGGTCTCAATTTGGTATGATCCTTTAGCCCAGCCCATTAGATGTTGTGTGTCCAAATGAAAAGCCCAAATGTGATTAGTTCCTGTCCTACTAACTTGCTTAAGCCCATAGGTTCATAAGGCCCAGAATACGTCAATGCCATGCTCAAAAGGCCCATAAGCCCAACATTACCATATTCATAAGCTGACTCAAAACATAACACACAAAATTTGAGTATGTTTGGGTTGACTAAATCAAGTTATATTCACTTTGAAGCCGTTTAATTAAATAATATTGTTCCGTCTCAAAATAAGTGTCGTGTTTGTTTTGCATTTTTTTCTCAATATTGTTCTTTTTCTTTTTTACGAAGTTACTTATAACATAAATTACTAATAAGTTATCTAGTATCTCTAGATTTGTTAGAACACACTCCTATGGATTCAAAAGTAATCGTACAATATTAACTAACTCTCTTTAATTATTCTCAAAATAATAAATAAAAAATGACCCATTTTGAGAGGAGTAACTCATAAAAATGAAAATGTTCAAAATATTGTGATTGATATTGTATGTCCAAGTAAAAGGCCCAATTGTAATTGCTTCATCTTTCTTGAAGCCCAAATCTTAAGAAAGGCCCAAATGATGGCCCTTATCGTGTTAACAACGGCCCAAAGTCCAACAATTTCATGATTCATAAGGCTCATAAGCCTAATGTTACTTGTGATGACATCTTTAACCCTTCAAAAAGGCCTGAAGCCCATAATAATTACACAAAGGCCCAAAAGCCCAATATCATTCTATGGCTCTATGCCTTGTTCTCAAAGGCCAAAAGAGCCCATAACATCATGTTCCTAAAGAGCAAAAGCCCAATACACCATATTACAAGGCTCAAAAGCCCAATAGTACCATGTAAAAAAGGCCCAAAGCCTGTTAGCACCCATAGCCCAAAGACCATGATTAATGAATCCGACTAAAGTTCAGGTTAAATTTTGGGTTACTCTTTTCAACCCGAACTCGAGAGATTATCATTTCGTAGAATCACAATATATATATATATATATATATATAAGAAAACAGAGACAAAAGCAAAGAAAAAAGTAACAGGAAGTGACCAGAACATAACGTAACTTCTCTAGAGTTTGTAAATAAATACTACTACTAATATTTCAGCACACAAATGTTCCACTTGTGAGGTGGAACAATCAGAGCACTGTTTTAACCAAAGAGAAATGTCATCTACTTCAAACAACTAAAACCTCTCTGTACATAAAAAAGCTTTATACATGAAATTATCAGAAAAAGCTTCCCATCCCTTCCCAACCCTTCCCATAGTACTCCATCTTTTCCTGTACATCGCGACGCCATAAAGTGAATCAACTACCAGTATTTGCTGTTTCTATACCATTTTAAGTCAGTGAATTCATTCCAGAGCTTCTTCTTCTTCTGAGCTTCAACTTGTTCCACATCTCAAATCAGTTTCTCATTTGGCTGCTACAGCCACTGACCACCCATTTCTTTTCTCTACACCAACGCCTAATACTATAATAATAATAATTACATTTATTCACATTTTATGTACCTGCTGAGTGGGAAAGTGGAAGTAGACTACGATAGGTGGAACGATCCTTGCCCTTCGATTATGGCATATAAGAGTTTCTCTTTCATTGTCTCCTGCAAAGTGATCGTGATTACAAAATAGCCCTTTCCAACATAATAGAGTAAAATGAATAACTCTCAACGAAACCCTGAAGAAGGGTAAGTAGAAAAATTAGTTGGAAACTGGAATCAAGAACGAGAATAGGGATGAGATTCTCATTCTTCGTGTTCGGAATGAGTGAATTTGGAATCTGAATCCCATTTTCCTACTGTCATTCTTGAATCCCATCCTCGTTCGAATTTTTAATCCAAACGGTACCTTATAGTTTGGACTTGGGCAAAAGAACCCTATCCCTCCATTTTCTTCTTCCTCACTCTTATGGGCTCAGAGAGAGAGAGAGATTTGTAGGGGACTTTTGCCACAACTCAAAACAAGTTAGTTAGTTTAAACTTTAGAGTCACCGACTCATCAATCAAAACTGCGTAGTCAACAATTTGGACCCAAAACCCAATCCAAACATTTGCGGGTTTGGGTCGCATAAAATGGATCCAGCCTCAGGTCGGGATTGGGTCGAACGTTTCTCGGAATGTGGGTTGAGGGTTTGTATCGGACCGGGCAACCCACACACTGAAACCCGAATTGACACTACTAACATGAACATGTGCAAGTACAGTACAGCCAGAGAGATCGTACCTTTGAAGAATAAGGTGGAAGCTTCAGATAGTTAGCACAAGTCATGACACTGGGTAGGTCTGCATCCGCCCACTTGCTACAATGCTGTAGGTTAAAAAACGAGAAAATATTCCGTCAGACACAGCAACTACAGTATCAATATAGTAAAAGAACATATATAAGAGAATTTTAGTGATACGCACTTTTCGGACAATCGTCAATTTTGGGTTGAGAGATGCCAATCCTCCAGGAGGAAGACGAGGTGCGCCAGTTACAAATTGAATAAATGCCCGTCTCTCTTCATGGTTGAACTCCAGTATAATCTCAAGTAACTGAAAACACAAAAATGAGAATTGGGTTTGTAGTTTCTGAGATGCACGGTGTGCGTGTGTGTGTGTAGAGAGAGAGAGAGAGAGAGAGGGCCATGTGAGGACACTTACGTTAATAATGGGAGGACTGCTGGCTGTGTATCCATGATCAAATTTGATATGATCCATTAGCTCATTGAACTGGTTCAAAACAAAAGATTAGAAAAAAATTGAAAAGAAAAAAAATGAAGGCTTGATCTGTAATCTGTATACAATAGTGCAGATTGACGGTGATAGATATACGTACAGCCCAAGATTCACATTCTCCGCATAGTAAACGCTCTATTTCCTCTTCAGTGAACATCTGCAAATGCTCAATCGGGAAAACCTATAGAATAAAAAGGGAACGGAGCATTATAAAAGGTCAGCTTGGCAATAAAACCAATATTTGAGAAAATAAAAAAAATTGTCACTGAGCTGGATCGGAATTTTAAATGAATGCATGACTAGAAATTTTGACGATGAGCCCCTACAACAAATAAGTATTGATAGTTCTATTCCATATTATGACCAAAAGTCCACAAGGAAAATCATATGGCTAAACAAAAGAACTATAAATAAACAAAAGCAATCTTGCACACCAATTGCATAGGATCAAGGTAACTTAATAGTTTCTAAGTTCTATAAAAGGACTGATGGTATAGTATAAACCTGATTGAATCCAGATTTGAAAGCCTCCACTTGTCTGGAAATTCCATCTTTTATAGTCGCATCCACAACAAGTGACACATAATCCTCCAAGTTGCTCATGCTTACCTGTGACGATTACATGTATACGGTTTTTAGAAAAAATTTACACCAAAAATAAAGCTCAGTTCAAGATATCGGCAGATATGTATGTGTAATGTGTCAATACTAAAGAATGGCTTACCATTGAATGGTCGGGCCCAGAAATAAGAACATAATCGGGATACCCAGGTAGAGTGAAGTCGAGGCAGAGGTCATCAATTTGCATATCGTGAAAGGATGAGTCAGCTTTACTGCTTGAGTGCTCCCCACCGACAAAATCCAAATATTTTTTCCTAACAACAAGAGCATGGAACTCTAGTAGGGTCCGGCCGAGCTCAGGATCAAATGATTGGATGTCATACAAACTCAATTCCTTTTTTATAAAACAAAAAAGTCGTGCAGATCGTTAGAGTGGAAAATTAAGAAGACGAGCATGGATGATATTTCAAAGAAAAAAAACCATAAAGCTATACCTGTCCAAGGATAAGTTTATAGAAAGCTTTTGAGAAGGGAAAATCCATAACTCTTCCATCTTGAAGAGCCTTTGCTACAAGCTGCCCCAAAAGAACAAAGTTTTTTATCACTTCAGAGAACTGTACTCCATCAGATGTTTCTAATGCAGATGACCACGGACGAGGAAAAAGTCCACAAGGAGACGTCAAAAAATCCGACACATTGCCTTCCAATAACTCGCTGGCAGCGCCTGAACTATGATCTCCTCTCCACATACGCAGACCAAACTTCTGAAACTCCTGACTGACCAGCGTATAGAATTCCAGTGTCGGACCAAGACCAGTGCCAACTTCTTCGGTATATTCCACTTCAATAACCACTTTCTTGTGAGCATACATATCCATCATCTTGGCTGCCGAGTCAAGAATCTGATCCCGACAAACCAAAAACTTCTTCCGCGGCAAACCACTAAAACTGGATCGCCTGTCACTCGGAGAACCAGAACTATTATGAGATGAAGATCGGTGAACTTGTGGTGTACCAAATGCTTTCAACCGGAAGTACTTGCTTCTTGCCTCAAAACTGAACAAAAATGGGCACGAGTCCATTAACTGATTACACCACAAAGGCATGCCACCGGTCGACACAGCCAAAGAATCCCTCATTTGCTGTTCAAGTTTTTCCGTTAACTTAATGCTTACGAACTCATTCTGCAGGACGGAGTGAACTGTTAGCTTTAAATTATCCAAGTTGTCAATTCTTCCTTCAGCAAAAGCAAATATTCTTTCACGAGTCATCAGATGGAATGTCAATCGGTTCATGCGTTCTATGCTTTTAAGCAGAAGCAAAATATCGTAAGTAGGATTTGACGGGTCAATGTCAGAAGCTAAAGGACATGCAAACATGCTGGAGAACCATGTAGTATACTGTACATATGGCCTGACTTTGTCCAATGCAGGGGAATCTTGAACTGAATTCAGATCTTCTTGAGGTTCGTGAAGTTTAGGTTCTATGGAACTTCTGTATGTTACTGTGTATGTTTGACTCCAAAATTTTGGATCAACAATGAATTCATTTTCTGCTTTTATTTGTTGTTGGAGAATTGCTTGATACAAAGTCAATGTCCGGTCTAGCAGTTGCCCTTCTAGATAGAACACGAGTTTTGATGAATCATCTTCACTACTAAAGGAAGCAGGATTTTCCATGTCCATGTCAGTATCTGGCTCTGAAGGTACAAGCTGCTCTTGTGCTACAGATTCCTATAACCAGCAAACAATAATTATTTAAGATAATGACCCCAAATCTATGTTGCATAGACACGGGTACAAGATAAGAGACACAACACGGATATGACGACACTTTTTATAAAATCATAGAATAATTGATCATTTATATTTGCTATAGAAGTGCATAAAAGTTTCATCAAGTTAAGCTCGTCGATGTGTTCTAAGAGTGTCGAACACGTTCAATCGACTCATTTTTAGAAGGGAAAAAAATAGGGGATACATAAGATGCTTAAAAACATTATTAAAATATTGGGGGACATTTTAGTGCGGATTCGAGTTTGAGTGTCCAAGTGTCGGATACATATCGGACAGGGGAATGTTGAGAAGATGAGAGTGCCGCCACGATATCAAATCACATCATATGAAATTTCAGAAAGATAGTAAATCTCAATATAGGCAAAATCGAAGAAAGACTGGTTTCAATTTCTCTATTAAGTCGAGTCAATATGAAATCATTCAAAGTGGACACTTTTCGTGAAGAAAATGGGTACTTACAACATGATTTCCATCCATGGATGATGTTTCACCAGAATTAATTTGACTTCCAGGTGCAAGATGTGATGTATTAGCTCCGTCTTTCTGCAGGTCACCATTGAAATATGAGCAACATGTAACATCTAAGATATTTCAACCTCATACGCAAAAAAGAAAACGAGAAAGAAACAGTGAGAACAGCCACATCACAAAAAACTAACCTCCAACTCAGGTAAAGCAGCAGACACGTTCGAATCCATAGGATCTGGAACTTCACTTTGATTAGGACTGACGTCCATTTGTAGTTCAAGAGGTGGACCCTCAGTATCGCCCTTAGTTTCAGTTTCAGAAGCCGAGCTTGTGCACTCAGTCCTTTTAGAGCGAACTCTAGGCCACAAAAACCCCTCAATTGCATCCAGAGAAGAAAAAGGATCAACAGTCAGCACATCTCCAGAATGTTCACGCAGACGTGCCTCGCCCTCCCCTCTCACAAAACAAACTCTTAAACAGGGATGCATTGTGCTACGTCCATTCGGAACAGTAGCAAATGAGTGTTTTCTCTTGGAAACAGGGCTTGAAATAACAGGAAAGTTCTCCAAAGAAGACAAGGCATTTTGAAGTTTTTGTATTAATACCAACATAGGCAAATCCTTGAAAGCGGGATCTGAAGAAGACAAGAACACCCTTGCCAGCGCCTCAAACCTTCTCTCTACCGTGTAGGAGATATCACACACACCATGAATCTCTACCTCGTCTCTTGAATACTGGCCACTGGATAGGTAACTCACCAATGATTTTACAATTCCACTCTCAATAAATTCAAAAGTGGAGATCGGTTCTCTTCCACTAAGCTTTGATACAATTTGATAAAATGTGGTATGACACTTCTCATCATGATGAGCTGAATCCTCATTAATTGTGTATGTATTCATCAGATCGTCTAATGCAGCAGAATAACTCCTAAGATTTTGAAGAATATCAGTCATTCCTTCCTCAGAGTCGTCTAATTTTGGAGTGAAATAACTTGTTCGTATTTGCTTTGCAAGATTGTGAACAGAATCCTTTTCAAGCTTGCAAGATCCCACTTCTGAAGCTTTAGGAGACTGACCAGTATTGAAAGCATAGCATAAGCATCTTAGAACCTCCCTTCCAGCAGACTTTTGGCTCGAGTCAAAAGACACCTCACTGAACACAGGGAACATCAGCCTTGAACATTTTTCGGGAGTTAAAAGCGCATCAATAGCAAAAAGGACGCCCTCCTTTATGAAAGAAGTCAAAACAAAATCAGGAAGCTTTTGCAGGATAATCTCAGCAATTTGCAAGGCCAACATGAGCACATGGTGATCCTTTCGAGTAAACACTCCGGCCAAAAAACTGCCAAAAGGTCCCAAAATTTGTCAGAGCTAAGAAAATATGTTAATTTTGTAATGAAAATTACAAGAAGATATGAATCACCTTGAAATGTTGGCATTCTCAAGCAATTCAAGAAGCATGTCAGGTTGGCTCAAGTTAACCAGCTTGTTGACAACAGATAAGCAACCATAGCAAACATACAGATTCGCACCAGAATTAACCACCTGTAAAAGGTTAGAAGACCAGATTAACAAACCTGTAGTGAGAGATTCAAAGATCGTGAAGTTTAAGATTAGAAACCAACCTGGATCAATGTGGGAAGTATATCCATCCCAAACCTTTGCAGAAGATCAGGATGATTAAACAAAAATGATCCCTTATCCATCATAGGTTGAACATTTAGATCTCTTGCTGACGCAGGAAGAAGCTCATTTAACAACTTCAAAACCTCATGTACCTGGAAGAAATATAGCAATGATGAGCCATTCTTTTTCCCAATAATTTAAAACCCATTAAAGTACACTTCGGCCACATTGAATATTTCAGTGCAGAATGAATCAAACTGCATTCACATAAAAATTAGTTCCTCCAGAATTCTAAAGACATCTCCCTAGGATAAAAACTACAGAACTCCCATTCGATCTTTAAATATAATACCTCCATTTACGCCACAAGGCCCACAGGTTTTGTAAACAGTTTATCGAGCAGCTTAGGCAATAAGTCATCCACATTATCAAAAAAATAAAAATAGCGTCAAAGACTTATCGAGTGCAATGGCAATAGGTTTTTGTCCTACAAGGCTACAACCCCTACTCCACCTCTGTCCATTTACTGCATTACTTCAATACCAAATTCGTACATCTCTATATCATTAATGATTACCTTTCTTCCTCTTATTAACCATATAACAAATCAAAATTCCCACCAAAGCTATTTTTCTACCATTCCAAAAATCCAGAAGTTACCTTTGCCAAGCCATTTTTCTACCATTGTTTAGGTGAAAAACGTTTAAACTACAGACCAAAGTTCTTAACCTGTGGTGAAGGGAACTTATCAAGCTATTTCTAGCCTAAATAAGTTGAACTTATTGATAAGCATGAGTTTTGATCTGGGTTTATACGACAATGCCATATGGCAAAATTCTGAACTAAATAATGTAAAGCGTGGGATCAATACCTGACTGCAATGTCCATCTGCCACATGAAGAGAGGAGATACCATGTGAGATGTCTTGAGTAGATAATATATCCTTCAATATGGTGCTTATGTTAAGCTCATAAAGTGTACTGAATGCTATAACAGAACCAGACGCAAGTTTTACAAGTAGCCCGATCAGACTCTGCCAGTCGATATGGAAAGTTAGGTCATCATTTACAAGGAGTAAAATACGAAAGAGAGGTGAGAACAAGAAAAGATTGCATACATTGTAAATTGGTTGGGATAGAGTAGTTCTGCTATTCAAATTTATGAGATGTGTGGCTTGATTTATCAGCCCATGCTTACATATTTCATCCAGCATCTCGGAAGACTGACTGACTCGCTCCACAATTTTAATCAAGCAACTAGCTACATTTTCAACAATCTGAGGAATTACAATAAAAAGATAAATGAGTTGGAAATTTGATCAAAGATTTAAAATAGGAAGTTATTCTATTAAGCCAAACATAAAATGAATCATACTTGTCGATCCTCGTACTGTAGAAGATTACATAATATGGGAACTGCCTCCATGATAGATGGGCATTCAGAAGGAAGTTTCTTGCATATGTTCACCACTGTTGAAAGTGCAACTCTCTGAAAAAAGAAAAAAATATCATTCTTTGAGCCAAAATACAAAAATTATGAATTCAAATATAAACTTCATCAAACAAATAAGAATCCCTGATGTTATGGACTACTTATTACAGTAACATATCCGATACCCACTTACCTGAATACTTGTAGCGAAGAAGTCAATATAATTCAGTACAGCCATGATTGCCCCAGCTTGTAAGCATGCAAGAGGTTGATCCCGGGATATTTTCTCCATTGCTTGTAAGCACTATATCAAACAAAGTAGTATCACATGTTAAACTGTCTTTATTGTTTTATACAAATAAAACCATCTTAGCGTATATAAACCAAAGAACCGTTTATTACCTGTTCAGCTACATCCAAGTACTCAATAGCCATTAATCTTTGACAAAGAGCAGGAACTGCGTCATGCCGAACAAGGAAGCTCGATGATCGAGGAGAAACATCACATAAATAGGTAATAGCCCTTATTGCCAATAGCATTATATCTGGGTTACTCTCGTGCTGGGCAAATTTCACAAGAAGCGGAGATAATGAATCAGCCGTCATGCTTGAGAATGAACTCTCAGTGCAAAATGACAACACTTCACATAGCTCGGTAAGAGCAGCTAATTGCCCAGAGGGATCACTGTCTTCAACCAAATTTGACAAAATGCTCTTGAACTTCCCGTGATTGCTGGATGACTGTCTCTCCTGATATTCTCGGAGATTCTCTTCATCATCTGAATCACACGAGCCATATGCAGAATCCTTCTCGTTTTCTCCATCTGACCTGCTTGAGGCTGAGGCAGATGATGAAGTGTCCATATCACCATTGTGATTCTCATCAGGAGCCGAGGGTACGGAATTCACTTGGGTCTGAATAGATGAGTTTCGGTTTTCATCGGGTATTGAGTTTGTTGAATTGACTGGGGTTTCATCAGGTATTGAGTTTGTTGAATTGACTTGGGTTTCAACTGATGAGTTCTGGATTTCAGGAATCGGGTCTGCAGAATTCATTTGGGTTTGAACCGGTGAGTTTTGGGTTAAAGGGGTGGTATTATCGGAGGAATTCATATTAGTAGGAATTGATGTGTTTGAGGTACTTGTTCTGAAATCTAATGAACTGCAAGCACGTTTATCGGCTGGCAACTCATCTACTGAATCAGCTCTCTTTTGACCCCGATTTTCCATTTACGGTTCAGAATCCAACACCTTCTTAGCAATACAGCAACAGAAAATCATTCCTGTATGATCCAAGCCTCACATTAGACATTTTTTCACTCTTAAGAAAATTAAATGTAGCCAAAAGGAACAAACACCAGAATTTTCAGCTTAGAAACGAGCCTCAAAAAGTCATATTTTTAGACAAAAAACACAGAAACAAACAACTGTTGAAAATTTACCAAAACAAATCAGTAAATTCATTGCCTTTTTCATGGATTCCAAAAATAAACAGCCAACAGAACACAAATGTACATATATATATTTTGTAATTTGTATCATATATCTCAGAATCTCCAGTAGAGAACTAAGCTTCATATTAAAAAAACAATCACAAAAACTTGTGAGCTCAGGTTTGTTCCAACGTTAACTGATTAACCAATTAACCATTCATAAAAAACACAAAAACAAAAAATCACTTTAATATAAATAACAATCACCTATACTCATTGCTTTTTTCATGGATTCCAAAACTTATACAGCCAACAGGACACAAATGTACATATATTGTATGTTGTATCTCAGAATCTCCAGTAGAGAACTAAGCTTAATATTAAAAAAATAACAAACAAAAAAACTCATGAGCTCAGGTTTTTTCCAACATTAACTGATTAACCAAACAATCGTTCAAAAAACAAAACAAAAATCACTTCAATACGAAAAACAATCACCTATACATATAGGTACAAATTCAAACAAATTTGCAGGTAAATTGAAGTGATCAGAAACCAGTAGAAAAAAAAAACAAAATTAAAAACAAACAACGTCAAAAAAATCAAACAATCATTAGTTGAACGAATCCAGCGAGAAAGCTAGATGATCAGTTGGGGAATTTGGTTGAGGTTTCGGTACCTAAAAAGTGCTGCAGTTGCTGTTAATCGGTCTTCGAGAGAATCGAAGAACGTTCAAGGAGTAAAAATCTAGGGTTTTTCTGGTTCTTCCCTCTGAATCTGCCGATCCTTTCTCGGAGACTAAATTAAGGTCTCTGTGTGTGTGATGATATAAATATATGATGCGTGAGTTTATGGGTTTTTTTTGGTTTTGGCTTGTTTGGCACAGAAAGATATATACACTTATGTTGGAGTCTTAATCTTAATTAATCTTAATTATTTACCATAATTAATTGGGTTTACTGGTTGTATTTGGAAAATACTATTTAGATCAAATTTTGTAATTTAACAAACAAATTTGAGTTTAAATAAAATAATAGCCCGACGTGTATAATATTAGTCCCGTTCTGTCATTATTGAGTATGGATAAATTGGGTTTTTTGGCTTTGAATCGGGTTCAAATAGAAAATGCCCAACTCGACTTCAAGGAGTTCAAGTTGCGTTGCGAGTTTATATCGACTTTCGAGTTATATGCAAAAATGTATAAAATTCGTCGAATTTGCTTCTACGAAAAAACTTAAATTTCGACGTATAGATAAATTGGGTTTTTGGGTTTTGAATCGGGTTCAAATAGAAAATGCCCAACTTGACTTCAAGGGGTTCAAGTTGCATTGCGAGTTTTTTATTGATTTTTGGGTTTTATGCAAAAATGTGTAAAATTCGTCGAGTCTGCTTCTACGGAAAAAAACTTAAATTCCGACTACGTGAGCTAATAAATTTATACTTTTGTGGTTTATCCTTACTAAATAGTTTTTTTCGAATTCATCATTGACCATTGTGATTAGTTAACAACTTGACATAATTATTTTTTATAATCCATTTGATGAATATATATATATATATATATATATATA
>JAYMTK010000372.1:0-23455 GCA_036897405.1 Pelargonium myrrhifolium
GGATGATTGTAATTCAAAAAGTGAGTTGTAAGTGATTAAATCTCAAGCTGAACTATAATTTATTAGTTTAAATGTTTCATTCTAATACATGTGTGTAGATAAATATATTTTAAAAAATATATAATATATACCATGTAAATGATTATTTTATTTAGATTGTTTATACAAAGCATCGTTAACATACTTGAAATGAAGGTAATCTAGTTATATGTATTAGAATATCAGTAAAAAAAAAGATTATGAGTTAACTAAAGGTGATAAAATTAATTTTGTAGACATACCCTATAAACTTTTTCATATGTCATGACTGCATATCACTAATTTTGAAACGTTGTTAAAAAAAAAAAAATTTGTAGTTTTGATTATAAAAGTAAAAGAGAATGGTTAGATGACATATAATAAAATAAAAATTATAAGTAATAAAAGAAAAAAAGAAGAATACACTGTAATATTAATAATAACAAAAATAAAAGAAGAAAGGAACGGTTAAAACTAAAAAGAGGAGAAACAAAAACAATAAGAAGAAAGAAGGAAAAAATAAAATAAAAATTAATCTTCTAAATTTTGTGAGAGCAAGACATGTGTCTAGTTTGGGTTATCCTTTATATAATATATAGATTAGATTAGTATCATGATTGTTCGAAAATGACCCTTTTAGTATCTATTTCGTTTCAAATCGGTCTCCAATTCGGTTTCAGTTTAGTATCATGATTGTTCTAATTTGGTCCTCTTAATATCCATTTTGTTCTAAATTGGTCCATTCCGTAATTGAGCTGTCAAATCATGATGGCGAACTAGCAAAAAAATCATATAAGTCAACCTAACAAATAGCAACACGGCGTGTGTCTTCCGAGTGTCATGTCATCGACCTCGTGGCTCCACGGACATGCTCCCAGAAAGTGGCTATGTGGACTTTGTAGACACCCGATTTCGTATCTGAATAATAAGTGTCCCCCCCCAAAACTCCCGATGATGTTGATGTAATTTATCAATGGATCACCATGAAATCAAAATCAATTTCAAAGCAGACGGTTATATTTTTTCATGCTTTCGTTGATTTTTTTTACTATGATTTTATTTGTCCGAAAAAAAATGTGTGTAAACTTCTTTTATCATATATATATATATATATATATACACGGAGTATATATTTATTTATTTCAAAACCAAATTTTGAAAGCCAATATTGTTTTGTTTGGGCTTGGCCCATTGTGTTTTTCTTTCTTTTCTTAATTCTCTTATTTGTTTATCCTATTTTTATTTTGTTTTAGGCCCATTCAATTCTTGTCTTCATTCTCCTTGGTCCTTCCCTCTCACCATTTTTGTCCAGCAAACAAAGAGAGGAGACAGCCACAACAGCTCTTTATTTTCTCATGCTCCATTGATTTTGGCACCAAGAAATTGAACTAATTTCTTTCATCTTCCATCATCACATTTTCAAAATTCAAATTCGAAATCCATCCCACTCTTGCCTATAATTGAAGCCATTAACAAAAAAAAGGAAAAGAATGGGGAGCCATTTTTTGGAACCAAACTCAAAAATCAAAAACCTAAGAAGCACGGGTACTCCTAGGATAAGGACCTACCAGTACCGGGTACTGGTACTTCGTGGGTACTTCTGGGTACGTATCGGGTACTTACCCAAATCAAATGAATAATTTTTTTTAATTCGGTACTTTTTGGGTACTTCTTGGATACGGTCAAACGTTATAGGTACGGTCAATATACAATATGGATACTTCTCGGGTACTTCAATGTATATATAATTAAAACTCACATAATTTTAGAAAAAAACAAAGAAATTTAAGTTCAATGCAACTATTTAATTAATGTTGATTGCATTTTTTTTCTCTTTTTTGTTTTCTAACTTGTCATCTTTGTAAAAATGAAATTTTCGTACCAAAACTTTGAACTCACATCATGCACATCTTTCATTCTTCCAATTGGTCATTATTCACAAATAAAAATCTATCAACCAAAACTTATAGTCTTTCTTCTATTCTTTTGTTATTAGTTATAAATATTATAGCATATATTTTATTCTTAATTATTTTTATTTATAAGTCCCCCGCCATACCTGTACCTAGGCTTTTTGAAAAAATGACGTACCGGGTACATACCGTAACGGGTACTCGTACCCGTATACGTGCTTCTTAGCCGGTAACGGTCCAAATTCAGTCTGGACCATTTTTTCTTTTTAATCACTCTCTTAAGAATTGTAGTTTATTTTATTTTTTATCACTTTTAGTACAATCTACTTTACAGTCGTTCACTCAATTCACTCCAATTGTAATTTTTCCCCTATAAAATGTAATTTTTTCAAATTTAAATTTGGTTCATTCAGTCCAGTCCCGGTCTGATCTTTGGTCCAAGAAATTTGAAAGTTACGGTCTGGTCCGGTTCCAGATTGATGAACACCCCTACATGCAAGCCTGTGCGGGAACAAAGTATTATACAGGGTGGCAACACAAATGGGCCATACAGTCCCAAGACCGAAGAAGCTATGATATCATATTAATACTTTACTATGACCTAAGAGTTTAACCTGTTTAGTGGAAGACCCAACTAGTTTATCAAGAGATTCAAACTCCAGAATAGTTGGACATAATATAAAAATGCATTGCCCATGTATATGCTTCCTGTTCAAACTTGAGTAATGCATATAATCAGTGAAGATTTTCATGCTATACAAATGATCTCATATTTTATGAGACTATTTCTGCAGCATTACTCAGTCTGTTTCACAAAGAGATGCCACTCATGCATTATGCTTTCAAAGAAAAATTATTACTCCCTCCGTCCCAAAATGAGTGTCTTGTTTCAAATGCATTTTTGTCCCAAAATGAGTGTCCACTTTCTTTCTTTAGGAAGTTAGTTATGCATAAATTGTCAATAATATCCTCATAATAAGTTAGTTATTATCTATTAACACATAATCATAAGGATACAAGAGTAAATATACCACACTAACTAATTTCTCCTTAATTCTTCTCAAAATAGAAAGGAGGACACTCATTTTGGGACGGAGGGAGTATATGTTAGAAGGCAGGAAAAGCTTTCACTACAGGTACAAAGGAAGGAAAAGGATTTTTTTTTTTTTTTTCATAGTTACCTCGTGATGTAGTTTCAAATAACCAGAAACAAGTAACGGCGCATCCTTTTAGTTTCTAGAAAAATAACTTAACAGTTCGTATGCATTTCCTATCTCCTTGTTTATTATTTTAATCCTTTGACAGGGCCCATATTACCCATTAACAGGATTATAGTCCCCTAAACGTGGACCAACACTGTTTAAGTGTCTCATGTTGAAATAATATGAAGTTTGAAACCTTCAAGTTGAACCTCCACCTAATAGCTTAAGCTTTTGGGTTGGTGTAAAGCTTAACATGTCAATTTTTTTCCAAATCAAAAGCTTAAACTATTAGGTGGAGGGGGCGACTAGTATATCAAGTACTCTCAAACATCACATTCTTTCAGTACGGGACACTTTAACACTGCCCGTCACATGCAGGATGGACAAACACAACAGACCTTGCACGTGAACCAAGAACTAACAAGTAACACAAACGGATCATTGTGCCCAGACCAAACCAGCTTTCTAATACCATGTCAAACTTATAGGTTGGATTAAAGTTTGACATGATATCAAAGTTGGTTTGGTTTAGGCCTAGTGACCTATCTGTGTCGCCTTATTGTTAATTCTTGATTCAAGTGCATGGCCAGTTGTGTTGCTCGGCATCCGTGGGAGGGAGAGTGTTAAAGTGCCTCACATTGAAAGAATGTGAAGGTTGAGACCGCTTGATATACCAGTTTAGTTTAACCATCCACCGGATAGCTTAAGCTAGAGCCCAAATCCTGTCAGCGTCAAGAGTAAGAGCAAATAGACTCTAAATACCATGATGCAGAAAACATTCCACACTTTTTCCTTAATGCATACCAAGATCCACATCGTTGAATGGACTTCCACTTGCAAATATGATATTGTCACCCAAGATGGAGAATGCTTCTTCAGGAGTGCACTCAGCTGTGGAAAAGATTGAAGGGTGGTGAGAGAGGTTTTGCTAAAAGTAGAAACATACTAATTAACATTTTTTTTCTGTACTAGATACAAAACAATACCATTCTTAGTAGGGTTTGACATAGCGAAGACAGCTGGTCTAGGTGACATTGAACTTTTGAGAGCCTCCAACACCTATAAAGGTAAATGCATGATATAAATTTTGCAACACACCAACTAAAACCCTTCAATTTCGAGTAAGGAAACTCTAAGCCAATAAGAAGTTTAGGTACAAGCTTGAAACAAGGAACCATGCAGCATGCAATATTCATTCTTAGAAATATAGATTTTTTTTTATTATAAGCTAGATCACAGACAACATGTTCATGCTGAAAGAAGCTTCAAGGGAATTGCCTGTATTCAAATCCAAGGTTTTTAAAAAAAAAAAAAATGTAAATGGTTGTGGTTGCATTGCAGTGACTCCTGACATATCAGCAAATGGTTAGGCAACTTGCACTTACAGGTACGATCTGTTAATTGATAAAAATGGTTACAAGTATAATCATAACACTCAAAAATCTAGGCTGTCTCCCATTAAATATAAACAAAGACTTCAATGAACCCGTTTCAGAAATTTTAAAACTGCAGTTATGGATATAGTGAAGTATTCATGTAGGTGCTGTAAAGGACCAACTCAACTAAAATTTTAAATGATAGTTGAAGGCCCACTAATATTTTTATACTCTAACATGCCTCACATGTGCAAGCCCTATATCGCTTTGCACATGGCCCATGCACCGTTCTTGTGCTGGAATAGTAATATTATTTAATTAGGGTGATGGCAGGACTCGAACTTGTGACTTCTAATGGGAAGCTGAGTCAACAATTGCATTCTAATGTATCAACTGTTCTTTGATCCATCATAATTGATTTGGAATGTGTTTAGTTATTCGCTTTCCTTTTTAACTATTGTTAGTAGTCAAACTATCAAACCTATAACTAGGCTCTCCTATGTACTAATATCAAGATTAATAATGTAATTTCTCTGTTATATTTCCACACTTTTAAAAGAAGATATAGAAAGGTCACATCCTCCAATGCTATCAGCCATAAATTCAATCTTCCAGAGTAATAACTTTTTCTTTTTCATATAACTTCATTTTATATGATAAAACAGGGAACAAGAGCAAAGTCAGCTCTGGACCTACAAGACTGTCACCATATTGCAAGACCTACACAACCACTGCACCCCTTAGTGGAGAAGAAACCGAAAAACAAATCCCCTGAGGAAGCTACATTAGCCAACATAGAATTATAGTATACCCAGAAATATAACAAATCAAGCATTAAACCAACAGAGTTATTTCAGAATATTTTCAAACCCTCTTAAAAGAGACTCAGACCCCAAACCTTCCTAAGATTTAGAATAAATATCTATTGATGAGTCATGATTTAAGGCATTGATTTCGTACCTCTTTTGAGAATAATCCCCCAACTGCAGATAGCCCAAGAAGCACATCAGGCTGCACTTTCTTAACCTGTTGGTGAGGAGAAAATAGAATGAATAAACTAGCAAAAAATAAATAGAGTAATAATGATCCCCTCAACATATTTGTCATCCTACTATGAGATAAATAATAACCACAAGAGCAGGAGAATATAATCTCAAAATGCGAAAAGATAACTATAGCCAGAAGTATGAAATAGAAATATAAAAATATGTAAGTGCTACAGGGGAGGGGAGAGAAAGAGAGAGACAGAGAGAGATCTATCCAAATTCCTTAATTTTAGGGTATCTTTTAAAAATTAACTTGATGACATTCCTTTTGTAAAATTACTGCATGCCTATATGATACAGACATCAAGGATGCAATGCTATGGACAAACATGCCACTAATATCCATATTCTGAAATCTCGTGAAGATTTTACAAACCACTTCAACAAGATTTGCGCCTTCGCTCAATCCTAGACGATTAGCTTCCTTCACCTTCCATGCAAATGGCAGCGCATCTGGATCAATATTATCACGCTCCTCCGTTATCAGACCCTGAATACACACAACAACAAACATAATCATCATGTCATGTTACCGAGGAAAGATATCTTTTCAATGTGTATAATGACCAGTAACCAAAGTAGCCCCTTGCACTTGATTATTATATTTGAGATATATAATAATGGAAATCACTTGGTTTTTAGCATAAGAAAATCAAGATGTACAGTGAGTTGAATTTACTATCATAAATCATACGGAAGTTCACTAAAAAAAAGAGGCTGGCTATGATGGAAATGGGGGCTAGGGCCAAGGTTCAAGTTCGCAGGCTTGAAAAGTCAGGCTGGGTGAGCAGTTTGAAATCCAAGTATAATTTTCTATGTTTCTTATCAAAAGGGGAAATGGACTCTGAAAATGAGACACCCATTTTTAGTGTAGGGTACAATTAAAGTGGTTTGGAGGGAGTAAACACAAGAACAAGAAGTGTATCAGCAGTATTCACAGATATATTTAATTTTATAACTTTGATCTGACAGGGAAAGTCAGTCAGAATGTTGTTGACCAGAATTGGCATGGGAAAATGGCACATCTACCACCATTTTCAACTTATTAGACTGTCCCCTCGTGCTGACAAGAAATAATCATGAGGCTGTACTACTGATATTTAAGAGAGTAAGTATGACTACTTGCCTTGGCATCTACTACCCAGAATTGCCTCTGAGCGCTTTCAAAAGCTTGTTCAGTGTTTCCTAACATCCTTGCCATAGTTTTTCTGGCAGCATTAAGAACCCCAATTCCTGCACTGCAGCAATGTAAAGGGTTTAGCAAATAAGTCCTTACTCGCAAAACAAGCAAGTGGTGATGATGCCTATTCGACTTAATAAATGTGTGCAAGAAAAATAATGGTGATGGTGATACAAATATAAAATAGCATTCAATTCGTCAGAAAATTAACAGAGCAAGGAAAGTATTAAAATAAATTCTTCCAACAATGATTATATATGTTGCCGCACAACTTCTAGAACCAAAATTCTTGATTTCTCATAATCTACTGTAAGTAAATAATATACTAAATGAAAGCTCATCATAGTAAGCCATAAGAAACAATATGATACAAATATGCAATCTAATTGTGATATCTGAATACATGGATAACATAATAAGTAATAACACTATGGTCATATTGGGTACTAATTTGATGCCTAGAGGGAACTCATCGTATTCATGCCCCATTAACCTCGGGAGTTTCTCTACTTAACTCAAAAACAATATCATAATCGAAACATTTGATCTCAGTAACTATAAATAACGGAAAAGACGAATTTCTCATCTATATCATTTTTAGCTAATAATGATGCTACTCGAAAGTCATAAGCCTACTGATGAATTACAACGTGACACGTGGTGCCCGAGCGACACGACATCAAGCTTCCCGACAACGAGACCCGCTCCAAGACAACGTGCCAAGACACTCGACCGGGGACGGGCTTGCTCCTAAATCCATTGCGCGCATCCTGATTCAAGTGTCGCACCCAAAGTCATTTGGGAGTGTCTAAGGCCACATGTCGCATCCAAAAGTGCACGCCTTGACAATCGACTGCACACAATAAAGGACAAGGCCTGGGAAGCAAACAGTGAGTACGTATCCCTCCGTACATCCGACCGACCGACCATCCGACTGACCATGTTCGTTCATCCGTATGACCGACCTTCCATATCGTTTGTCCATCCGTCAATCCGTATGTTTGAACGACCATCTATCCATCCGTATGTTCGACCGACCATGTTCATCCGTCCGCCCAACGCTTGTTCAGGCGCACATAAGGTCATGGTCACACCCAAAGGCATTCGAACCAAGACTAAGACATTCAAAGCCTTTCAAGCCTCAAGAGGAATGAGCTAAGTCTTCACAAGCAAGGCCTAGTTCACAAGACTTGAAGCCTCGGGACGCTATCCCACGCGGTAAAGGCTTCTAGGGGAGTCGACGTACCCCTCGGCGCACGAGGGATGTATGGGAATTGTCAACCTCATCCGGCGCCCGCGTGCAACACACTCGAAAGTTAGAATTCCAAGCCACTGAGGTGGGCCGCACCTAAATATCGGCCAATCACCCAATTACACGTAACATATTCTTGGGGTTAGTATAAACAACCCCCTCATAGTAAGAGGATGAAGATCTTCATTCTCTCATTTAGTACTCTCTCTCTCTCTCTAGCTTTCTCTCTCTAAAAAATGCTCTCAGGAGGTTCATGTATTCCGGCCAAAAACACCTTGGGTACTCCGTTCTTTGGTGTGTTTACCTTGGCAGGTCAAATGTCTAACAAGCGTCGTCGGCGAAACTTGACATTGGCAGCGGATTTGGCTAGTGACATTGGACAAGAGAAATGAGACAAAGAATTTCACACTTAGGAAAATTTCCTTAGCAATTGGACAAGATGACAAAGAGTTCCTAGTGTGTTTGCTTTGACCGGTTCAAACAGGCGCAACATAAAATTTGCTAAATGAAATCACACTGCCATTTCTAGCTATTATAGTACACCCAACAACAACCCACTTTCATCAGCATGATTGATTTAGATCTGTTACTTCATAAGTCAGTGGCAGTCTTGTATTTTCCGACATCTTCCACTTTTAAGCTTCCTATTTGAAAAATAAACCTTTCTAGTGTTGTACTATGAGATATTAGTTGCGCAAAGTAAACCACCTCTGCCTACTTTATTTCATGCTACCCTCATCGCTAACACCTTACATGTATAGACGCATGTTTTTTACATTGTCATTCCATCTCAAATCCTCGCTCCAAAAAATAGTTTTTTGCGCACCCATACTTTTGCACTTCTAAGAACAACCATTTTTTTCTCAAATCATTTTCACATTTTAGGCTTCTTGTTAAGTAGCAAGCACAACTCTCAAATTGAAAAATAGAATAATTGTTTTCTCATTAAGCAAACTCTGACTATAAAGCCATTTCACTCCTTTTTACTTGACATACCAATCATAAAACACACAACTTTTCAATATAAGGACAATGAACATTTTTTTTTATTGAGTAACCACCTTAATTCTCTCACACATATAAACTGGATTATCGCTACACCACATCTTGAAAGAATAAGAATACATCTCAAACTCTACTCTTCCATCACAAAGTGAGCTTCTCTCTTACCTACCTTATTGTTAGTGCTATAAGTTAATGTCGATAAGGGATATGGTTAGGAAAGATGAAGATCTTCAGTGTTTGAATATACGAAAGAGCACAGTGGCTATAGAAGTGATTAAGGATTAACATAGTTGAAGGTTAGATGCATGGTTGTTTGAATTGTTAGATTCTGTTAAAGTGGGTGAAATAAGTCTCACATCGGATAAATATAAAGTATATGAGCTAAATATAATGGTGAAAGCCAAACCTACTAACAAACTTGACCTTTTAGTAGTGGAAGCTCAAGCTATTATGTGTAACCCACTATTGAAATTTACATGGTATCAGAACTGGTTTTGATCCAGGTCTTGGCCCGAAAAGTGGCCCATTTATGTTGCCTCCCTTGTGGTCTCCGACTCGCTTGCAGATGGTCATGCATGCAACGACCCACGTGTGGAAGAAAAATACCTACACGTGAGGGGGAGTGCCCTCACATGTGAGGGGAAGCGTTAAAGTGGGTGAAATAAGTCCCACATTGGATAAGTATAAAGTGAATGACCTAAATATAATGGTGGAAGCCAAACCTACTAACAAGATTGACTTTTTAGTAGTGATGTCCAAGCCACACTATTCCATTTGACAAAATCACAATGATTCACCTTCTAAACGATTCAAAATCACCCTTGAATTGACAATAAATCTTATTCATGCAAATTGGGCAATGAAACATTGATACAAACGATTCAAACTTATGGTTGTAGACAAGTCATGGGTAATGACAACTCAGGTCGAGATAATGATAAATCTAAGTCGGAGTTATCGTGACCTAGGTTCCAAAATAATTGTACAATTTGATTTTTCAATAGAATTGTACCTGAAACAGTATCTCGGGCCCATTTCTGGCCTCTCTTTTTTTATCAGCAATACCACCTCTGATGGTTATGATGGGATTTGAACCTGAGACCTCTAAAGGGAAGTCCAAGTGCCTTAAGCCACTTGGTCTGATGAGTGTTGGTCTATTTCTGACCTCTTATGAACATATCCAGCATATTGTGAGGCTGATTTTACCAGGAGTTGGTCGGATAATGCCAAACCCATGTCATGAAAACAGAAAGTTGCTGCAACTCATTTCATGAAAACAAAAATCCTTTTCTTCTTCAAATTTCTTCCTTTTTTTCTAATCTCATTTTAAACAGATATAGAACTTGAAAGTTGATACTTATTTGTATTATTATTTTGACATTAATGAGTCAATGAGACGCAGAGATAGAAGAGAATGTTAGAAATAAGAATAATAGAGGGTGAATCAAGTGGATGGGAGTTTTGGGAGTTCTTTGTGATGAACAATGCTGTTAAAGTTGAAATAAGTTCTAACAGATAGCTAACGCCAGTTATGCAATATGAGACTGAATATTGGACTGCAAGGAAACTGCAAAAGCAAAAGATGGGGTTACAGGGATGAGACAGAGGGTGGATATGTGGTAAAATTATGAAAGATAAGGAATGAGGCTATTTGAGGAAGAGTTGGGATAGCGGCAACTGAATATAAGATATGAGAAAACCATTTAAGGTGGTTTGGACATGTCAAGCGATTATCTTGAAAGAAAATGTGAGAGAAATCCATTAGGAGATACTATATGAGATAGGAGTAGGACTAAGCTAACATGAAAAGTAATGAGAATAGACAGGATAACAGTTGGCATAGGCTAGGAGATAACATTATATAGGATGTAGTGGAGGAGAGGACGCGCAGATTTTCCTAAAGACTTTTGTTAAGAGATTCATGTAACCTACCCCAATATTGTTTGAGAAATGGATTGGTTGTTGTTTGATTTATCATTGAGTAATTTAGTATCAATAGGAAAATTGAGATGTGTGTTTTATTTATGGTGCTTGATCTATTACAAAGGTTTATTTTTGATAGCTTGAAATACTTGCATATTAAGTTGTTTAAGCTTCAAGTAATTCTATTCATTAGTATATTTGTCATTTAAATTTCTTTTTAGAGTTTTGTGTCTAAATTATTTGATTATATCGGTAATTTAATATTATTCAATAATGGTGGTGGCAGGACTCGAACTACTTCTCCTCTCTGGTTTAAGACCTCCTTATTAGCGCCTTTTGTAAGAGGCCAAAAGATTTTTGCCTTGTGCTGAAATTTAATACAATTTGATAAAGGTGGCGGCACGACTCAAACTTGTGACCTCTTGGTCAATCGGGCTTTGATACCATGTAAGAGGGTCAACTCAACTAAAAGTTTAAAATGATAGTCGAATACCCAATTTAATTTTATACTAACAACTTTCACAAAGCAGGAGAAGTAACTAACCTCCCGGCACCAGCAACAACAATCTTTAACTTTGGAAAGTCAATCATTGGCCTTCCTTGCGCTCTTACAGCTCCTAAGAGACCGGCAATTGCAACTCCTGCTGTGCCCTATATGGTGAATTGACATGAATCATATAAATGAAATCCATCTTTTTGATTGTCAAATCCAGGACAACTTGAATAATGTAGTAAATTTATATTCTTTTACACTTGTACTTAAATAAGTCTGGCATAATTAAATAACAAAAATATAGCGCAAGTGGCAGATTCACGTGTAGCAGTAGACAAAAACCAAAAAAAAGCATTAGATGTTAATCACGGATATAAAAATAAAAAAATGACATACCCTAACTATTGTCCACAAACAAGGGCCCGTTTGGCTGTAGAAATCAATTTTCATTTTCTGTTTTCTGTATTCCTTTTCTGGTTTTCTATTTTTCTGTGGAAAACTTGAAGAATTTTCCATGTCAAATAATCAAGTTTGATCCCCCCATTCTTTTATTAACCAATACCCCATTAGTAGTTTTGATTAAAGACTATTTCACCTCTTATGTCATTCCAAATTTTTCAGATCGTACCTTAAGTTAATTTATGTGTATACTGCAGGAATGTTCACATCAAGAAACTCAACCAAAATCATACAAAAATCAGCCCCCTTGTCAACCTAACTTCAACATCAAACTAAAATAAACATCCATCTCAAGCAAAAATCAAACCTCAATAAACACCCATCTCAAATCAAACGCAAATAAATATCAATATCAACCCAATATCAACTCAATTAAACAACAATCAGCCATAAAGATTAACCCAATCAAACAAAACTATCCAAAAGGGGAGAGAGGAGAGAGAATGAGGAAGCGCTGCCAATGAATGAAGCAGGACCAGCAGAAGCTGCCCACGACGCTGAAGGACGACAACAGTTGCTCATGATGTTGGAGGTGCAGGTAGCAGACTAGAGGCAGTCATTCTGGAAGCGGTGAAGCAAGAATGACAGATGAAAGAGAGCATGCAGTCATTGCCGCCGCAGATGCAAGGAGTAACCAACATATTGCCTGCCGAAAAAAAGAAAGTACAGAAGAGACAGAAAAAAGAAAGACGAAACAGGAAACAGGAGATATGTTGCTCTAGTGGTGGCTCGGTGGTCCAGCATGGAAGAGAGAGGAAGAAGGAAACGGGGAGAGATAGGAAGGAAGAGAGGAAAAAGGGAAAAGGAAAAAATATATATTTTTAAAAATCATATTTGAAGGCAAAATGAGAATTTCATAAATAATGGTCTCACATGAGTTGAAACTTGAATGTGATGAGAGAAAGTGAAACAACTAGTAATAAATATAATCAAAAAATGGTAACCTAGACCAAAACTTTACAAGAAAATAAAAAGGAAGTTAAGTCAATTAACCAACTGGTAGCCTTCACTGAAATCTGCTTCATGAGACAAATATGGTTCCCATATGGATGAATTGTCATTAAATTACTGGCATTCTAACATGGCAACACCAAGCAAAATAATAAATAGTTCATACTATCACAGAATGCACTAATATGTGCTCATCATTCCATTTCCAACAAACCAAAGAGGAGATGCTTTTCTGTTACTAATTGGATCGGTTGCAGGGTACCAGGACCAAAGTGTACCTCTAGTATTAACAATTAATATCATTGTGCTGTACAGCATAACGATGATCCTTGTTATGCATATGATATGCTATGTACAAAGTTTATAAACAGTTAGCATCACTGCATTTCCAGTTAACCAAACGGAAGTACTTTTCTTTCTACTATGGATAAAGGTTGCTGGATACAAGTGCCAGTAGGTGTCTACAAAATTACCACTTAGCACCATTGTAATGTGCACCATAATGACAATCATTGTTATGCATATACTATGCTACATACACTTTTTAGGATGGTTGATCAATTTGAAAATAATGCCATAAACATGAAGTCTTCTGGAAATTCAGAAGATACTTGTTCTTATCGTAAAAAAAAAGTTATGTGCTAGGTAAATTATTTAAGAAATGGCATAATAATATAAAAATAGCAAGAAGCCACAATTTGCAACAGGGAAGGTTGAATACCTGGACATCATCATTAAACATTCTGTAGGTATGTCTATAACGCTGCAGTAACTTTAAGGCCCACTTGCTTTGAAAATCTTCAAACTGCACCAACCCAAGAGTGTGATTATTGGTAAGGGGTAGTCTATCAATCACTTCAGTAATTCAGCTGCTACTTAACTACATAGATGTACAAAATAATTAATTACCTGCACAATCACATTTGGCCAGCGAGTAAACACTGCCTCCATGAACTCATCAATGACAGCAACATACTCATCACCATCAAGACGGTGTTCTTGTAACCCCAAATCTATTAAGAAAGTATATTGTAATCATTGTGTCATGGTAAAAAGGAAAAAATATTCAAGCATACATGTATGAGGAAAAAAAGTCAATAAATAAATAAAAACTACCAGAAGAAGTTGAGTTCATGTTAATACCTATGCCACATGTCTTTCGTGTGAAAATATGAAGTAACAAATCAAAAACCTTAGAGGAGTTAATGTTAATCCCATGTTTCTTCTTGTATGAAAAAGCTCTCTTCTTGTTTTCACTCTCTTCACTCCGTTTATCTCTCTCCCTCATTGTATCTGTCCTACACCAGTCCTCAACTAAATCCCATATAGCTCACTTGGATATCCTCGTAGAAAAAGAATCAACAAATACAGAAAATATATATTTAATTATCACATACAAGTATAACAGGTTGAAAAGTAAACAAGGAATCATGGTCATTAATTAGTTCAGTAACAAAGTCGCTCAAAAGTTAGAATCCCATCATAACAAGGTACAGGAAAGGATTTCAGGTATGTTTTCTCCAAACAAATTACTAATAAGTACAAAATTTTATGTTTGGAGTTCAATAAAACACGATTAACAAAAAAAAAATTCTAATAGGAACACTACCCCCATATTTATGTAGTCACTAACGATAGAAAGACCATTTACTTGAACTGGAGATAAAAATTACTTACACATGGGGTCTTTAAGTAGCCTCTTGTTGTTAGTTCCAACATCAATCATTACAGGAAGAACCTAATGTAGATAGAAAGCATAAATAGATTTAGAATCTAAAACTATCACCTTTTGTAAACAAGCAAAAAATAAAACAGATACTAAAGAGTAAAGAGTCACTTGGTAATTTAAATAACTCATTTACGCGAGCTCTAAATTCCACAATTAAAATTTAATACAAAATATTAGCAAGCTTTAGAGGACACCCACTGGAACAAGTACTAAGAGTGCCTTTTAACCATTACATGAAGCACCATTTGACTTCCAAATAAGTTTTCAACACAAGTTTGATGAAGCCATTTACTTACTCAAAAGCAGAGGAAATATACTTTATGTTTCTAGATGCATTTATTAATATACATATATCAGAAATACGTAACATAGAAACACATGACGAAAGACAAGAATATATACCCTTTGAGGGTTTATCCCAGCAGCAGCAACATACAAATCTAGCTTCCCTATTGCAATCCCAATTCCTTGAACTCCAAGATCTCCAAGACCTAATATTCTGCTTCCATCCGTAACAACAATCATATCAACCTGCAGACGCAATTAACTACATGACAGCATTCACTTAAATCATGTCATAATTTGGACTATAAGTCTTAGGAATTCAATTATAACCCATGTTGAGTGTCAAATAGTACATATATATCATGCATTGTCCTCACATTTTATAACGTGAATTCACACTCTCGAGTATTCATTTATCACAATTTATTTGTTTAATTAGATATGATATGTCTTTGCAGTGCTTTGATATATACAACCTTACTCAGGAATAAAGCGGAGTAAAGTGAAGCTTATAGGAGCAAGAAGGGTCAAAAGTAAGAGGAAGAGCTCAAAACAGAGAGCACAGGCGTGGGACCTCTGAGTCTGACCACAACCGTGACTTCACAATTCATCAAAGAAAAAAGACACTGAAATCCCACGACCAAGAGCATCCCACAGAGAAAGATCGTGACCATGTTCATCATTGGCATGGCACATGTCCAGAGCAGGACCATGGCCGTGTGCTGAAAGATCTGACCTAGTTCGAGTCTTATTATGTATTTAAGCTAGAGTGCATATAGAACCCTAAAAGGTTATGTAATGGAATGTACTTAATTTTTCTGAGTTTTAGAATAGCTTGAGAGCAATTCAGGAGCATATATAAGGAGAACAGGACAGCTCCCATCCAACCGAAGAACTCAGTTTCACACGTCTATATTTATTAAAAAATGGTTAAATTTTAATTTTGGAGCAGCTTTTTAGAGATAGCAGGTTCTAGTTCTAAGGTTCCAGTTATCTTTACTACAGTTCTATCAATATTGTGCAAAGTTAACTCTCCTCCGTTTAATCCTCTCATAAGATAGAAATATAAGTATGTTATGTGTATTCCATTCAATACAAAATATTAATTATTCGTCTCTCACTATTACAGTAATAAGACAATAGAAACACTAATGCCTTAAATGTGCAGTGAGATCCAGCACAATTCTGAATAAAATTCTGATCTTAGACAAACCACCAACTAATAAACAAAAATAGTTAATTAACATGTTACAACAATATTAAATCTAAGAATTCATATGTGAAAGGCTCCATTTGTTTGAAGGGATATGGTCAACTTTTCAATGTTTGGTTGGCACTGGAACACAATTTCCATTTGGGGGACAAGACTTCCTTTTCTTAAATGATAAAACCCTTTGATCGGATTCAAAACTGTTTTTGGTCGAGTATTTTTGCTCACAAAATTAAAAGAACAAAAAACATTTCCAAGGAAGATGCTTTTACTGAAACCAATAAATTCTTCAGAGGTCTCAAGTTCGAGTCACTCATCATGTGATGGTATCGCTGATAAAAAAAAACATTCAAGTAGCCAACACAGTAATTAAATAATAATGCTGACAAACATAAGAAACCTGATCAGCTGACCAGTTGTACACCATAGACATCATTTCTCCTCGGTCTTCAGCACTAAAATACATTCCCCTTGGCCTTCTAAACAAACCACTGTAGTTCTGACAGACAAGACCAACCGTTGGAGTATATACTATAGGTGCATATTCTTCAATTTTTGCAATTAAAACCTGTAATATCCAGAAAGTGTGTTATGATACAAAACCTAGCTGCTCAGGATTTTTTTCTCATGCAGCTACATATGTTTTTTTTTTTCTTTTCCCCACAAAACAAGCACAATATGTAAGACACAATCTTAAATTTCAATATTGGGTTACATACAGTGGTTCGGGCTTCTACTACTAAAAGGTCAACTTTGTCAGTTGGAGTTGTTGGCGGCAGGTTTGGAACAAACATCATATACTCCCTCCGTCCCAAAATGAGTGTACTCTTTTCTATTTTGAGAAAAATTAAGGAGAAGTTAATTAGTGTTGTATGTTCACTATTGTATCCTCATGAGTATGTGTTGAGAGATCCTAACTAACCTCTTTTAAGGATATTATTGACAATTCATGCATAACTAATTTACTAGAAAAAGAAACAAGAAACTTATTTTGGGACAAAAATGGAAGTGAAACAGGACATTCATTTTGGGACAGAGGGAGTATTAGAGTGACAAAAAGTCACTCTAATATATTAGTATTAATGCCTATAAAAAATAGTCATCATGGAAAACTACTGCATGTGGACAACATTACAAACATTGGAAGTTATTATTAAATAAGGCGAAATACTAAACACCAATTCTAAACCAAATTGCAAATATGCACCGATATCAATTAGATAAACATAATTAATTATTGATCAATCATCACCTTATAGTACATTGTCTCATTTCTATCATGCAACCTATTAAGAATTCTCCACTTGGCCAAAGCATTTGGATCAGATGGTCCATCTCTAGCGTTCACTTCAAGCCTCTTCAAGTCTGCCCCTGAGAATTAACAAATTGCAGCAACAAAAAGGGTGAAATAATACTCATAACTTTAAAATAAGAAAGCGATTCAGGTTTCAATGAAATAACAAAACTTCTGAGTGATCAAAACCAGCACCCAACTCTCTCTTTTAGTATTCTGCGTAATTCATTCAGAGTAAATAGTCTATTATATTGGAAATGAAATTGTATAACTAGATACGAAGAGCCATATATGTGATTTCAATCACGGACTAAGACTCCAATAAGCATAAAGAAGGAGAAGAAAGCATATTTCTAATGTTTACTACCTCCGTTTCATATTAAATGTCTTTCTAGAGTTTTTCAAACATATTAAGTTGTGTAGAATTACTTATTTAACATCACATAGTAGTTTGTGCATTCATTAATTATTACTAGCATTAGTGATAAATATTGTACTTGGAAATATAAAAAAGGGCATAGTTGGAAAGTGGGGTGACTTTTTATCCTCAAAAAGTAGAATGACATTTACTTTGAAACAAATTTTGCTTACTAGAAAGACATTTATTATGAAACGGAGGTAGTATTATGCATCTCTCTTAACCCAAATTAGGTTAGACTTTCTTATATATACCCAAATTCATGACTAATAACACTCCCCTCAAGCTGGTGCTTGAATATTAATCATGTCCAGCATGTTGTTAAAAAGAAACCCCACCAATCAAGAACCACTAAGAGGTTCAGTAAAAAATCATCCAATCACTCTTTAGTTCTCACATGAGTTGCATGGTTCTATATTTTCACTATTGAAATGAGAATCCACTTCAATATGTTTTGTTCTGCTTGTTAAAAAGAAACCCCACCAATCGAGAACCACTAAGAGGCTCAGTAAAAACATCATCTAATTGCTCTCTAGTTCTCACATGAGTTGCATGGATAAGTTTTTGTTCTATCTTTTCACTAATAAAATGACAATCCACTTCAATATGTTTTGTTCTCTCGTGAAACACGGTGTTCAACGTAATGTGAATAGTAGCGTGATAATCATACCATAATTGCATTGCTCCAGAAGTTCAAACCCAATTCTTTCCATTAGCTTATGAACCCACATCAATTCCTTAGTAGTATCAGTCAAGCTCTATACTCTGCATCTTGCTTCTTACTTTTCCAAGCTATTACTAAGTTTTATCTTAGGAGAACACAGTATCCAGTATTAGACCTACCATCATTTTGGAGAACTTACCCAATCTGTATATGGATATCCTTCTATTATCTTATGTCCTTCAAGATTTGAACTATTACATCCCAATGGGTTGTTCGAGGGGATGCCATAAATTGCCTAAAAACACTCACTAGATATGACAGATCAATTCTTGTAATTGTTAAGTAGTTCAATTTCTCCACTATCTTTCGATATCTTTTTGAATCTTTAACTCTCCTTCATCTGCACAAAGTTTTACTTTTGAAACCATAAAAGTCTTACTCGGTTTTGCTTTTAGCATTCCAGTCTCTTTCAGTAAATCGATTGTATACTTTCTCTAAGATAGAGAGATACTTCTCTTACAACGAGCAACTTCTACTCCTAAAAAGTATTTCAGGGGACACAAGTCTTTTGTTAGAAATTTGGCTTGCCTGAAGGATTTAAGATCATTTATCCCAATCTTATCACTCCGATTCATACACAACCAGCAAAATACATCCAATTTATACTACCTATAGAAAATAAAATGACGATCATTAGCACTTTTTTGTAACCCAAATTTAAGCACCAATACCACTGAACTTCCCAAATCAAGTCTGATGTGTCTCTTTCAGCCCATAAAAAGACCTTTCAAGGCGACAAACAACACCATGATTCTCCTCCTGAGCAACAAAGTCAAACAGTTGCTCCTGTAGACCACTTCTTGAAAATCATTAAGAAATGCATTCTTAACATCAAGTTGATGAAGACAGATAGATGCCAATTTTGCAACTAGAGAAAAGTATCCAAATAATCAACCACATAGCTTCAAGCCCATCCTTACCAACTAACCGAGCTTCCAATCGAGAAATGGAACCATCGGGATTTACCTTAACTATATATACTCGTTGACATCCAATTAGTTTCTCGGTAGGAGGTAAAAACACAAGATCCCAAGTACCATTATTTTCTAAACTCTGCATTTCTTCATAGTTGTCCTTCAACCAGATTGAGACAATGCTTTTGGAACATATTTAGGAACAGACATAGCATCCAAAGAAACAATAAAAGAATCCAAGGAATGAGACAAATGATTAGTGATGATCAAAGAAGAGATAGGGTGCTTTAGAGTACAAACACGAGTACCTTTATGCAGTGCAATAGAAAGCTCAGGAATTGGATCTTGAGACATGAAGTGTATTGGCATCGAAGGGACTTCTGGTGCATTTTCTATGTTGGAAGGGATTGTGGCAGGTGACTAAGTACGAGTATACACCTTTGTGATTGGAGAATGAGAAATAGGAGGAACAAAGGTAGAAATATCAACACGATTCACAATATACATGACAAAAGTATCCTCTCGTTCGGATGAAAGACATGGGGAAGGGATAGTAGAAAAATATGGAGCATGCTCAAAAAAAACGTGTCTCCAAAAGATATAAGATATGCACCCAAAGATACCATTTTTGGATTCTAGAATAACTAAGAAAAATATATTAAAGAGCACGAGGATCAACTTTTGAAACATTCGGACGCATGTCATGGACAAAGCAAGTGCCACCAAACACTTTAGGAGGCAAAGAAAATGGTTGGAAAGGGAATAAGATGGAATAAGGAATTTGACCAATCAAAACTAAAGAAGGCATGTGATTGCTTAGATAACAAGTCATAGAAATTGCATCAGCCCAAAATTCTTTTGGAACCTTCAGTTGAAAGTGTAATGCTCAAGCTACCTCAAGTAAATATTTTTTTCTTCCAGCCGCCCCATTTTGCAGAGGGATAACGGTACATGATGTTTGATGTGACATACCATTAGCAAACATATAGTCCGAAAAAGGGCCATAGGTATACTCTTGAGCATTATCACTACAAAGAATTTCAATAAATTTACTAAATTGTGTCCGAATTTCAGCAGAAAAAGAACAATATTGGTAAATAATTATGAACAATTTTTCATTACATAAATCCAAGTTACACGAGTTGTCATCCATAAAACTAACAAAATAACGAAAACCATTTTCGGATAACACAAGACAAGAACCCCAGCATCTGAATAGACTAAATCAAAGGGTGATGCAACCTTGTGATTGACCTTAGGTAAATGAGACACGTGATGGCATTTGAAAAATTAACACAACTCACAATTCAAAGTGGAGATAGAATTCAAAGTAGGATATAATTTTTTTCAGATTTGCTGAGGATGGATGACCTAATTGAAAATTTAAACGGAAGGGAGAAACAACATAGGAACGCTACAACGAAAATGGCATTGTAGCAAAAGCTCAATCCAACATATAAAGGCCACCTGACTCCCGTCATTTACCAATAATCCTCATCGTCAAAAGGTCTTGAGCAAAACTAAGTCAAGATATAAGCAAACACAAAAGTGTAGAGCATAAGTCAATTTACTAATTGACATTAGATTAAATAAAATAATAAAAAAAATTGAAAGACATGAAACTTCTTATAAAAGAATGGAAGATATGGGTGTAGCAATGCCACTACCAACAACAGTGGTAAAATACCCGTTAGCCAAGGTAACATTACTGAATTTAGGTGACAATTTGAAGGAAAACAAGATGCTAGAATTTTTCAGTCATATGATCGGTGGCACCTAAGTCAATGACCCATTTTTGGGAAGAAGAGGTAAGACAAGTTGTAGGCGTTACAGTATAAAACTAATATTGGGTCTTCAACTATCAACTTAAACTTTTAGTTGAAATGGTCCTTTACATGGTATCAAAGCATTGGTGACTAAAGGTCCCGTGTTTGATTCTTGCCGTCACCCATAATAATTTCCAGCACAAGACAAGAAGTGGACATGTACATGGGCCACGTGCAAAACGATAATGGACTTGAACGTGAGAGGACGTGTTAGAGTATAAAACTAATATTGATGACAAGTGATCGTGCCTGACTTAATGATAGTTATCAACCTTCTTTTGTGCATCAGCCTAGCCTTAACTCAATGATAGTTTGGCTTGATTGATTTTAATGGAGTGTCTATGATTTGATGGGAACCTCATACAGTGCTTCTTATTAGAATTATCAGGAAAATCTATTTGCTAGAACTCATCAATAATACTACTTAATACTAGAGGATATGAATCTCTTCAATATATAGATGTGGATTGTGAGGAGGCTGATTTCTGTAATTATATTCGAAATCTAAAAACCAATAGTTCTATAACGGTAGGTCTTTGCTTTGATGGGATCCTCAAACTATAGCTGCTTGGATTGTCACTATCACAAGACCTATTACTGCCAAATCCTATAGGTTGACGTGACAATGAGAAAGAGATCTTTAAACTTACTGAAGCGTTCAATCTGCTGTTCTGGAGACATAACATTTGGAGGAAGAAGCCCACGAAGATCAAGGCGGTCTCTTTCCGTCATGGAAAAAGCAGTCCCCTAATTTCAAAGTAACAGTGTAAATCACTGAAGTATTTTTATTTACGTACAATCTCATAAACACATTCCACCTTTAAGATAACAATTGTTCAATGCATTCCAACTTTAAAACAGAAGTTGGTTTCACCGTTTAAACTGTTGGTCATTCTTGTCTGAAGCATGATCGAGGAATTGTAGTTTTAAATTCACAAAAACAATGCATGTTTGGAATTGATTGAGTAGAATAAAAATTATTCTAAGAACATAAAATAAACCTAACTCACTTTTGCAGAAATTATGGTTGCACTTAGCATCATTGTGTATAAATAACCAACAGATGAAATTTAAAACTGCAATTCCTCAATAATTGAAATAAAAACTACAATACCTCAATCATGCTTCATAATAACGAACAGTTGTTGAGCCAAAACTAGTATTAACAAAATCGACATTCCTTCAACCTTGTTCAATGCATTGAGAAACAACCTTCCAAATTCTGAAAACACAAGACACGTAAAAATTATCGATTACCTTGTTGAACCAAGGATCGTGGAGAATGTCGATGCTGCGCTTGTTAATGATGGTCGGGCGGTGGCCCTCGGAGGTAGTGAAAGGCCTGGAGTGCATGAGCATTGAATTGGATGTCACTCTCTGTTTGAGCTGTTTGAGCAGGGCCGTAGATACCCTGATCCGACTGTAAAAGTCGCCCATTGTTGAAGATCGTTGCAGAACAGATCGAGCCCTGATTGGAGAGCAATGAGGAAGAGAATGGAAAAGGAAATTTGGACTCAGATGAATGATTTGCGTTTTCTGTTATTTTGCTGAATGAAGGAATCCTCTTTTGAGGTAGTGTACTGTACTCCGTGGTGTGGTGGGGTATGTTTATGGGTATTATTTTAACTTTTCTTCTCTACCTTGTGGCTCATATGCAACCGTTGTGGATTTTTATATCTTATTAGATACATATCGAATAATTAATGTGATACTATGCATTTTATGACTGTTAATCTGAGTCATGTCATGTAACATGCTACGATTTTCGGTAGGTTTAACTAATGGGATGTTGTTCAGTTGGCAATGTTGACTGAAATTTTACAAACAACATTTAGATTCGATCTTTGGCAGAGCCAATTATATTGTCACATCCTGAAGGAATGGGTCTCTCCCGGGCGTCTATGGGTGGTTTTGGTCATGCGGCATACTCCTATATTTGCGAACGGATGCTGATCAATGTGCTTGAATAGTGCAGATATAACCTCTTTTGCTAAGATATTTGCTTTATAATACTTGACGCCCATGGATAAGGTTGGTCATTCTCTCCGGGTGCGGGTGACACGCTTTTTGTGCAACTAGTGCAAAACAAAACTCACGCCAATGTAATAAAATGGGCTCACTAGGAGCTCGGGTTGTCGAACTACAGGGACTACCAAAGCATAACTAGATAGAATTAATTATCTAAATCCTAATAATCAAAATTGAAATAAAGCAATAAGAAATCATGTATTGTGTGT
>JAYMTK010000373.1:0-23455 GCA_036897405.1 Pelargonium myrrhifolium
AGGTCCCTAAACATATATATTGTGGGGCAATTTAGTCTTTGCCGTTAGTTTCGATTAACTGCCCCGTAGTGATGTTGATGTGGTGATGACTAAATTAACAGAGCAGTTAACTCATACTAACGGCAAAAACTAAATTGACCCACAATATAAGTTCAGGGACTAATAACAGAGAGTTTTTACAAGTTCAGGGAGCTGTTTGTAAAGAAAAAAGAATCGACCCCGACCTTTTGGAGAAATATAGAAAAATCAAGGAGTTGAGTATATAAAACAGATATTCCAATGTATGGACCAACAATAAAACCAAATCTAATTATTAGGTACATAATTTCAACAGCAAAAAGAGTGAAATAAAGCTAAAACCAAACTAAACTTGCTCTTATCCTAAAATGAAAATTTACAGGGGAAAAAAGGAACTGCACACGTAAATATAACTTAGTGCATGTTGTCGGATAACCCGCCGGAAACCATGGAATCATCCACAGGTTTGGGGCCACCGCAAGATCTTGATACCGATTCAAAAAGTTTCTCAATCTCGGGTGCACATCTCGTGAACGATCTGCTCCAGAAGTTGTATCGGGGGTTCTGCGTATAAGAAAATTGAGCACGGTATGGTTACAGAGAAATAACGGAGCGGAACGAGATTGTTTGCACAAGAATTTGTTTAGAATTCGGCAATCACTAACGAGTACATTCAGACAATTCGGGTACATTCAAGTTCGGGTTGGAAAGGCCTCCTAAACTCGTCCCAAAAGGCATGAGAATTTTGGATTATGGATTTACCCGATCCGATCCAAAATTGAATGGGTCCAGATTGCAAGCTCTACCTAAATGTAAGGAAGTTTTCGAGTAGGATTTTACCTTGATAAGCTCGATGAATGTGATCAGAAGACCCCAAGGATGAGGTCGATTCACGATCAAACGTTCCAACAACACTCGGGTTATTTGCTCTTGGATGATTTCCTGCGTAAAGAAGTATTTGCTTATCAACTGTATCAAACTAGAGCCAAAATCTACATATAAATCAAAATATATCCTATGTGCCACATGCATAGTTGCTAATATTGTAATTTAAGTAGTGATTCACGATTATAATGGCATTCCGAAACGTCAAATGAAATTAAGCATATTCCAAATGTTGTGATTGGACAAAATAATAAAAACACTAAATAGAGGTCTACGTGTTTTTATCCAAAACCTAGTGCGTATACAAACCTAAAACCTACTCACTATGTCACAAAATAAATGTCCACTTTCTTTTTCGATTAGCTAGTTGTGCATGAAATACCAATAATATCCATAAAACAAGTTAATTAGAATCTACTGGGTTTGTTACAACAAGAGCAGGAGAATATTAAATATGTTTTTGGTTTATATATAATATAAGAAATATTTTATCATATATATCTTGTTAAACTACCTATTTGGGGTCCCCAAATAAAGATAACCACAAATGAGGTCCCCATATTATACTAAAAGCTCACAAAGTGGGTCCCACCGTCGGTTCCGTTAGAATTTTTATTAGTTTTGCTTACGTGGCATGTGAAATCTAACGAAAATTATAACGGAACTGCCGGTGGGACCCACTTTGTGAGCTTTTAATTTAATCTGAGAACCTCATTTGTGTACTGAATTGGTCAACTTGTAATAAAACAAAACATTTGTTTTTTTTTCAATTTTGTACTACCATGACTAAATAATAGCAATCAATATACAATCTATTTCAGTATGGGAAGAAAAATAAAAATCTTGCTCGGGACAGTGCTAACCTGGTTTGCTTCCACGAACAAGTAGAGAAGAACGAACAAAAAGAAATGGGTATGGTTGTTCGGGTAGCGCAGTTGATTAGCAATTGCATTAAGGAAGAGGTAGCGACCCTCGGTGTCCAGCTCCACGATCAGAGTTTGGAAGATACCCAATGCAGCACCCGTCAAATACATTTCCATCGGACCATTGTGAGCCATCTGTTGTGGGAGCGACGGAGGAGATTTTGACTGTAGTTGCTGGATGGTCTGCAAATAATATACCACATAGAAATGAAGTTTAAATGTAACATATTCCTTGTACTAGAAAAAGACGTCATGGATTTTGATAAAATTAAGAAAAAAAAATGACCAATCATACTGAACTTTAGTATTGAACTCTCTAAAGGTCAAAATGGTCCCTAATTGTTGATTTTTGGGGTCAACCATCATTTAATGGCATGGCGCAAAAAAACTCTAACGAAGAGTAAGACCTAAATTGACAACAAAACACCCAATGGGGGTGGCACAGTTGGTTAACACAGGTTGCGTGAGTTGGAAGAGGTATCGACTCCGATCCCCACTCAACACACTCTTAACCTGTGAACAAACCTCAAATGGGGATTAGTCTGGGTGTAGTCAAACGGCTTAAAGGTGTCAACCGCTAAAGTCCGGGCCCGCTCTGGAACCCCATGGTTTATACGAAAAAAAAAAATTGACAACAGAACTCAAAGTTCGGAGTTTGAGTACCAAAACTCAGACAGGCCTAATATTAATGCACGGCATCCCATTCTAAATACCAGGACCTTGTAAGTTGCGTACCAAAATTCAATCGTGAAGATATTAGAAAGTACTATTTCTCAAGCCCAATCTAATTTTGAACTCTAGCAAACCTCCTCACGTGGAAGGGACGGTATATTAGATCTTATTTAGCCCTGACGTGTGTAGATAATTACTACCACAACCCACTAGTGGAAAGAGAAAAATACCTGCATTCCGACATAAAGTACAAGGGAGTTGATTAAAGGCACATTGTATCTGGTACCGGCTTGGTTGGACTCATTTTGCGGCAGCAATAATCTCTGCTTCAGCTCAGACAAGAATGGTGATCCCGGATTTCTCGTCTGCATAATAGCAAATTATTATTATTTACACTTTCTCATATAAAAATTAGATTTAAAAAATTGAGTGGAAAAAGGCGTACTTTGAGATACTCGTCGATATCGGATTTCATTTGCTTTGCTTTGAGTGCAGCATCAACCTCCGAGAATATGCGAGGTTGTTGGTTAATCTCTGGTAGCAAATCAATCTGCAAAAGGGAGTTCATAGAAGATAAAAAAAAATGAGCATATACATAATCTATGAAACTAATGAATGACTTGCAGTAATTATAGGTGTGCATCCGTAAGACAAGGACCGAAGACCGGACCGAAAGTGACAGACCGGAGCGACTTGAACCAAATTCGAACAGTTCAATTTTCAAGTCCGGGGTTAATTTTGCATAGTCCTAGCAGTAATATCTGAATGTAGAAGATAATGCATGGCAATTTTACCTTCAGGTTAGGAGTGGACGGATCTGGAAGCCGCATATTACGAGGAAATGCACTGAGGATGACGTTACGCATTTGGATGCAACTAGAAGGAATCACATCACAGAAGCTGAAATGATAATCGCAAAGGAACTCCGGGAAATCGTGAAGCAATACGAGCAGCACCCTCAGAGTGCCTTTGTAAAGAAAATGAATCTGCACACACAATTCAAAAAAAAAATGAACAAAAAAAGGGAAAACGAGAATATCAAAGAGCCCAACAAGTAAAAGACAAACCGGCTCTGCTAATTCAGCATTCCTCAAATATGGCTCCATGAATTTGAACAAGTCCACCAGCAAGCGTTGAATACAAATCCAACCTTTCGGAGGGTTGACGGTTAATAATTTTGGCATGAAACTCCTGTGGCTAACCAGCTCCAGCCATGCAAAGCTGCACATTTTTTAATTATGTTACTACCCACAAGACCGTGACACAATCTTAGCAATGATAATTTACTAGATATTCAAGTAGAATAGGTGATTGCTACATAAATCTAACACCGCTAAACATTTCAGACACCGGTGATCTTTCAAAGTGAAGACTAGTATTGAGATTTAAATAAGGACCAATAAAAGGAGGAAGCATGGCGAAATGAACCATAAGTCACACCATTTGAGAAATATTAAAAGGGTCATATGCAAACCTGAATGCCGGAACCTTCAGCGGCTGCAGTTGATGGAAGGTATTTGCAAAAGCAACCAAGATCTGAAAAAAGAAAAGAGAAACATGTTAAATAGTATATAGAAATATAATAATGATAAACTCTACGGGGGGAGAGAGAGAGAGAGAATTACCTGAAAGTTAACACCGTCCAGGACAGGGTCTGGAGAAACTAGGTCGAAAAGCCAGTTTATGAACAATCTGAAATATGGCCTTGGATTAAAAGATGCTCTCTTTTCCTCCGCATCTTTCTGAATGACTTTTACCGTAACAGCAAATATCTGCACGACATTGAGAAAGCAATGTGTTAAAGAAAACCCAAAAAGAATATCATAGAAGAACACATATCAATAAGAACACTAACCTTCGGCAAAAGGAAAAGTTTACTTGGTCCTTGCTCCATCACACCATACTAATGAGAACAAAACACATGATCAGCAACAAAGACAGTTTATATGTTATATATGGTATCCCACAAATACATTCATATATATATATATATATATATATATACTCCAATGGTATCTTTGTAAAAGAATATCGAAATAACAAAACAAGAAGGTTAGAAAAATTAGGACATGCCAAAAAAAATAGAAACTAAACATGTTAGACAGATAAAAAGTCAAAGTATCCAATCATACCTTCAGAATCAAAACAACAAGCTTCGCATACACATCAATAGCCAGGAATGACAGAGTTGGGGCTGTTTGAGGTGACTGCATTGACAACGAACTGGAACTAATCCCCTCAGACGAGAGACAATGTGCAACAGAAAGTTCCTGAAACAAGATATAATGATTATTTTATCAGGCAAACTCGTACTGTATAAGTTTCATGGGTGCAGGTCATCTTTCTAGTACTCTCATGACTCTAAACTTTTGCAACTGTGAGAAATAAAGCTGGCAATTCAAGTTTCGGGTCATATTCGGGTTGAAAATACCTATCCCAACCTGCAAGAGGTGTGGACTAAATGTGGGCTATCAGACCTGACCCAAAAACAACCAGTCTTTTAGTGCTCCCGAATCCAAAAAAATGTGGGTCGAGTTTCATGTGCATGTGTCTAAATTGCAAGCCATAATGTGATGTACAACTCATGGAGCATTTTTCTTGATGCATTGGTGGGTTTTTCAAGAGGAAAAAAATAACAGATATTTACCATGAGAAGGCGGAAAAAGCGATCCGACATATCATCCCCATTCAGAAAACCATTAAGCTGCAATTGTGAGATGAAATGTGTACAAGCAGGACTGTTTGTCCCATGAAGTTCGTATATTTGGTACCACTCAGAAAATAGCACAGAAACCTACAACATATTAACATGTGACATTAGAAACAAATTAACAGAAATGTAATCATTGATGAATGAAAATAACCATCAAATACTGGAGCAAACACAGAATATTCAAGATTCAGCTTAGAAGTAGGATTAGGACAGGCAATTGGAAAGGATGAGATATGGTCGACATCATCTGGTACTGCAGAATCTCTATCATAACAAAATCTTAGAGAGGAAAGTTTGGCCAGGAAAAAAAGAAAAAAAAACATGAACTTCACATATAAAGGAAAGTTAGCCTTTTAAGATCTTTACCTACTAGTGTTAATAACAGTCGATATTTTGAAACATTGGGAAGTTATTTGATGTAAAAAAGGTTCAGGGGCAGGATCGTGAAATGGGTACACAAAATGAAAAACTAACTGATACATTATAACTGATATCCTAACATACCAAATTAACTGAAGCAAGCCAAACCAAATTTAAATTAAAATTTTTGATAAATCACAAGGCTTGCATGCTTGTTATAACGAAAATGAAACATTATGTGCATTTTGACACAATAAAATTTGTTTCTTAGTCGAAAAATCCAAATACCTGATCACGGAAACCAGCAGGATCTGGGCCCGGAAAATCCGAACTGCTATTATCCTCCCTGCTTGATATGGTGCGATCATCAACCTGTTTGAGGAGTAAGACAGTTACCACGGAGATAGTGAACAAAAGCGAGATTTAGTTTATAAGCAGCCAATAAATCCAACCTTCTTTTCTTTAGGCTGTTTGGTTTTATCTTCCTTCCCTGAGATAAAACCAGCAAGGTTTGCTGCATTAGCAGCAGGATTCTTAGCAATTTCAACTAACTGTTGTAGAGATTCAGGAGACCCAGGTCTTGATGCAAGCTGCAGATAGAGATTCAAAGAAACATTCATGTAAATTTCTTACAAAAGAATATGAAAAGATCACTCTTGTTGAATAAAATCATACCTTAGCTAAAGCATCAACAAGATTTGGAAGTTCTGATATTTTGACTCTCAATTCTTGAACCAACAAGGTCTGAAGAAGAGAAATTGCAAACTCTGTAGCAGCTTCTGCAAATTACACGTAATTAGTTAGTTAAGCAAAATAATTCAGCGCTATCCTAATCCTATTAAAGGAAAAAAAAAAAAAACTAATGGTGCCAGCACATACTGTTCCTTCCAGCATCAATAAGCTTTGCCATGTGCATGTTATACTCGGCAAGGTTCATAAGATCTTTACGAATGAGACCAACAGTGATCTCTGAATTGAACTTCCTCTCCTCGTCCGAATAAATAACCTAGATAAAGGAACCATGATGATGAGAGGAAGCAACAAAGACATACGACAAGTACATCAAGGATACTTGACCATCATATATTCATATTTCTTAAATTTAAGCATTAAAATTGCAGTCACACCTGAGCCAATCTAAATTCCAATTTCTACTATCTATCACAATAGACAAAACAATCATAAATTTACGTCATCTCCCGCCAAGGAAACAATCTCCAAAGGTTTGCAGTTTCATGGGTTAGGTTATACACAAACAATAAAATATAAAATTTGTGATAGGCAGCACTTATAAACTCTGTTTGCGGGAAACTTTCACCATTTCATACTTTTTATGCGACCAGAAAAGACCCCTTCAATTAGTAAGAGAATCATGATTGTAATCCAAATTTAAAAATAGAAAATAAAAACAAAATGTAGACCAGCGCCCCAGGTGAGCTACCAGGACTGTATCTGTTAGAATGTCAAACTATTAAAAGCACATCGACTACATTAAGATGTTGAAACTCTATTTCTATAACTCCACGCTAAAAACATGGAAGTTTATATCTTTATATACGTAACGAGGCATTAACAAAAACTTTCCAAATAAAAAAAGAGCATCCTTGTACATGGGAAGTGCACATCAAGTAACAATAGAAAAGGTGAGAATAAAAATATTAAATAAGGCAATAGTGCAGACTAAAATGTATAACCACCACATACCCAACTAGTGAGTTCCTTCACAACAAGTTTGCAAACATCACGAATGGCAGCCAAGATTGCTAAATGAGCGGCAACATGTAAATTGTTTGAGGCGTTCTCATATAAACTCTTGAAAACCTGCCACAATTAATATATTAATAGATCAAGAAAGAAAGGTAAAATAGTAACCCATTTCACAAATGTAGTAGGAAAGGGTACCTTTTGAGCAACAGCCAATGCAGCCTCATCTCGACTAACACATTTCAGTATAATTTCAGGAATCTGAGATATAACTCCCTGAAAACCAGTTTACAGAACATCAATTATAAAAGCAAAAGCAAAAGAAATAAGAGAGAACTGTAACTTTTGTGAATATGGTGTGGAATTTTTACCAAATTTTATGCACAAGAGCAAAAGATACAAAAACATTATAAAATAAATATTTAAAAACAAAAAAACAAACAAATTACCTGAATCTCAGCCTCCCCGGAGTCTTGAATTACCAAAGTTTCCAACTGCCAAGAAAAAAAAAATATCAGTGGCGGTATCTAAGATGACGAGAAATAAGCAAAAAAAACTGAATAAGATGGCTTGTGCACAAACACAAATGCCAAGCACCAGGGACTAAAACCTAAAAAGAGAAGAAAACAGAGCCAATAACCTAAAAATTTGTTAAGATAACAAATTAGATTCGCTACCTTGTGTGCAACAACTTGATACTTATCCAACACATCACCCATTTGCAATGAGGGTTCTGATATGCCACTCCCCAGTTGCTCTGTTGAAGTTGCAGGCAATGACACTGAAGTAGATCCCAATTCCTTGAAAGAAATTAAAGAAAGAAACATTAGGCAAAGAATGTGCTGTATCAAATTAACAAAAACAAAATAGAACCAAACAGAGAAAAAATAAAGCTTTCAAAGTATGCAATAGAGTAACTATCTCACTTTTACAGCATTAGAAGTCTCGACCGACTGCACTTCAGGGACAGTAACAGTTGAAGGAAATGAAGAGATAGAACTGGCTTTAGAACCATTTGAAGAGACACCATCAATTGCTCCAACACGAGTGGAGGGCACACTGTTTCAAAGAAGAAAAAAAAGAGACAATAAAGGATAGGTACGCACAAAAAGACACAGAAAGCAATCTAAATATAGTGCAGATTCACCTTAGAAGCTGTGCAGAACCAGGGTCCATCTCCTCTGAAATTAGATCTATGGAAGGCTGTGTAACTGTTCCAACTCCAGATGAGTATAGACTGGGATTAAGCTGTCCTGCAGATGAGATATAAGGACGGGACAAGCCAGAACTGACAGAGGCAGTAGAAGTTGTAGGTGGACCAGCAGGCAAAGCGTTGGAGCTCTGGCCAGACTGATTTTGCCAGGGAAACCGAACAAAATCCTAAGATAAAATCAAGAATACAGGGAAAGGTACAAGTTCATCAATCACAGCATATTATTTGAAGCTGCACAGAAGAATCATATAGAAGGGCTGATTTTGCTACCTCATAAACTCGCTGTTGAGAATGGGACAAGTGGCCAGGTCTGGGACGGAGAGATTCTGGTATAACACCCATAGGTCCTTGTGTATAAACACTTGCCTCATAATATGAAGAGCCAGCCGTCTCTCTATGTTTCCTTCTAAGGGAAAGTTGCTGCGCTATTTCACCGTCAATTGTTTGTAATGCCTGAAATTGCATCACAAAATTCATCACACTGACCACCAGACAACATCAAATTTTGAAAAGATTTAACATTGAAGTTTCATCATATCTTTTGTGACCTATGTTAGCATGTTATATATCATACTCGTTTCCCAACGTGATAGATATGGTTTCGGCAAAAGCAACAATTAACTGAGAATAAAGTCTAGAAGCACTAAGCAAGTGTTCTAAATCCATCTGAAGCATACAAAACAATAACATATATAGCTTACCAATCCATCTGATCTGACTTTATATTCTATGAAAAAAATTCCAAATCATCAGATCAAATGTTTTAAATCCCCCGCCCCCTAAATTGTTCAATACTAGTTAAATACCCCACCAAATCAAATACATTTTTCTACATGCAACCAAATATAGTTATTAATATTCTAGCTATTATGAAGATCGGATTGATGATACATTCTACAAGCAACCAAATATGTTATTACAGCATCAACCCAGACTACATTCAGATATCATGCATAGCAATTATGCTGAGAATGAAGAAGATTGCACTGATGATATGTTCTATAAGCAAACAAGTATATTATAAGAGCATAAAATTTAAAATAGAGCATAACCATGCTATTATGATAGATATGAAAAAAGTAGGAGTACAAACCTTTTCCGTTGCAGCATTTTCAATCACCGCACAACCCAGATCAAGGTTGTCATTCATAACAAGTGGGACCGCTTGTTCAAGAAGTTCACTGGCAATATTTAAACTCTGAAATGAACTCCTAAGATGACTTGATATGGCAGCACGAAGAGGTTCCTAGAAACAATACAAGTACGTGACAGTCAGATGCAAGCAACAAAACTTGGCAGATTTTGAGTGATCCGAAGTGCGAATAGGAAATTTCAAAAGTGAAATACAGATATAAACCTTGCATGTGACATGAGCCAAACTTCCTGCCAGACTAGCCACCATCAAATGTGCTGCATTATATATGCGGGTTTCTTCTGACTCCATGGCATAGTCCTAAAATCATATAAAAGTATAAAAATAAAATACAAAGCATGTCACTGAAATTATTGCATAGCACATATGAGGAAGCAATAGATTTTCAACCTTTAGTACAAGTTCTTTTGTCGTCTGAATTGCTATAGCAACACTGCGTTGAACAACAGGTGACATAACCTCTTTGATAGCCCTCTCCATAGCAACGGGAACAACTCTGCCAAAATAATCCAGGTAAATATATATATGCAGGAGCAATAGTAGATTTGAATACTGATAATAAACATAAACTAATTCAAACCTCTGAAAGTAATGGATGCCAACAGAACTGAGTTTCTGGTTCAGAATAATATGGTTCCCAATATTAGGAATTGGAGAAGCAAGCTGCACGAACAAAGATGATAGGTTCTTAGCAGAGAACAGCACTGATAAAATTCTAGAGACGTGTGAAAGCAACCCCATACCTGACTAACAGAATATGGTGACTGTGTTGGAGCTATCTGTGAAAGCCCTTGACCGGATGGAAGCCTATCTGATATGCTCAAGGCAGAAATCTTTTCATCTTCCACCAATGGACCTGAACCTAGGTGAAGGCCAGTTGGATACTAAAACCAGAAGAATTGACATTAGACACCAAAAATGAAATAACAGATCCTAAGTTCATAATCACCTAGCAAAATCCGGAACTACAAACCTGGGATAGCACATTTAAATGACTACTTGGATGAGATGAATTTACAATTTCAGGCTGCAGATCAACTTGGTTCAGTGAAGGAATAATTCCTGAATTTATCTCCCCAACCATTTGAGGCTGAGATGCCATTTGTGGCTGAGATGCCCCAACATCTTTGTTGGAAAAATCAGGATTTCCTTCCATTTCACGTTCTCGGTCTTTGAGAAGAGAAGTTGGTTTTACTTCCTTCATATCCACGCCAAGGTTCTTAAAGAGAACCTAGAAACGAAAACAAGAAGGAAATGTGTAAAGGAACATTACCAAATTTTACTTGAAAAGAAAATAAAAAGAACGAATACCAATATTTACACACCTCAATGTCAAATTTGAGATTCATTTTCAAATTTGGCAACGCATAGATTTCAGTAAGCAACCCAAGAATTGCCATGGTCCAAGGATTGGGTGGCCGGTAAGCAAGACTACTTTGACATGGTTCCAAAATCTGCAGCAAGTCCAAGCAATTAAAAATCCCAAAATCAAACAAATAACATCAAATTTATAGAACGGACATACCTTCGAGGTAAATGGAATAACTGCAATCATCAGTCCCTTTTCATATGCCTGCTCCAATGTAGAAACACAGCTCAAAAAAAATCATAAACAGCAAAGAGCATATTAAAGTATCATGGAGTATCAATGCCAAACATAAGATTTGCAGACAGGACAAAACAGTTGAGCTAAGATTGGAAGAAAAAAAATTCCTAATGATATTCCTACTGAACGATTTTTTCCATTAGAAAAATAGGATCAGAACACTTATCCCTCATTACCAAATTGGAATATTTCTCTGTTCTTTCTTTAATTCTGTATGTTATCTACAATGAGAAAAAAGGTTTCCTAACCCCAACGAAGTAAGGAAATCATTGTTATTACTAACATAGGTTTGATCACCAAATTGAAGCCTTTTCTTCAAAGAGCCATTTTAGAGACACAGTTATTGTTAATTTGCCATTCAAATCAAAATTACAATATGTCTACAAAAGTTAAATATTTATCACATCTATTTTCCTGCCAAACAGTTAACTTACTGCACCTTCTGTTTATAAGAAATTCTTTTTAAAAAGAGTAATTTGGAGGATAAAAGTGGCAAGAGTTTAAATGGTTTAATGAAGACAATCAACATAAGTTCGCTCCTTTTACATCACAAGTACCTCAATGATCAAAGATTTAGGATCTATTTCTCGAGCCCTGAGCACTTGATTTCGGCCAATAGTAAACTTCCCAAGCCAGCTACCCAGATTTTTCAGCAAGGAGCGCTCCTCAGAACTTGATTTTATAAGCTCAGATTTCAAAAGAACCTGAAATATGCATTTTCAGGTCATTCATTTCCAAACATGACTAACAATACCAAGCACTATACAGAATTCAGAGTACAGACCTTGCAATTCTCATATGCAGCTTTGACAATCTCCTTATTCAACGTTTTTGAATTAACTTTGTCGAGAAATTTTAAGTACAGATCATGGAAATTGGGTTCAATGCTTGCTCTGACAAGTAAATTAAGTCAATAATTTAGCAATCAAGTCAGAGAAACAAAACAACACAATTGAGGCCAAAAGTTAACCACTTATTATGTATGCTGAGACAGAAAACAGGAAATAAAGAAATTTTCTGAACCTTTTCATCACCATGTATTGTGCAAACCATGGATAATATTGTTCAGTCAGAATCTCAGAGAATTCTTTTGCTTTAGAATCGAGGTTTGAGGTTGAAATATTATTGATCATAAATAATATCTTGTCTTGGATATCTGATGGAGGAGCCTGTATCCAAGAGAGAGCAAAAACTTCATACAGTACTCAAAACAGGGAACATAGGAATTAAAGCAGGACCAACAAATATTACACCTTAAATCAGGAACCAATTCATGCTTTCAAGAAGACAGTATCTAGAGTTATTGCCATTTTATTTTCAAATTGGCCCTGAACCCAGAAACTATCATGCTATCATAAATGGATAGCAAAAAAATCTCCCAGTGGAGACTATCTCGACATCTCTAATTAAACACATTCTCTCCCTATAAGGGACATAAACAAACAATTAAAAACTAACAGTAAGATACCTCAATCTGAGCATCCCTTCTCTCCGCTGCAGCAACGAGTGTTTCAATGTTCAAAGCAGAACCAAAACCCGTATTATATGAAGACGGTCTAAGCATGCCTACAGAAATGGAATATTTAGGAATCAAATACAAGAAAAATGAATTTAAGGATTTTGGATTGGTTCTGGTGAATAAATCTGGCATCCAGAATTACACCAACACATACTTTGAAAATGCACTAAATACTTACTAGTTGAAGAGACTCCTATACTTACTAGTTGAAGAGACTCCTCTTGAAGAATGGAGAAAACCAGGTGACGTGGATAGGGATGCTGGAACACCTGATACATTCTGCAGTGACACTGTTTGCACTGAAGATCCAGTCAACTGCATAAGGGGATCAGAAAATAAGAAAATTTAAAATATAAGGTGGAAAGGAAATATATATATATATAGAACAAGGGATACTTTTTGGCCACTGGTAGCATCACTTGTGGGAACACTCGAGTGCGCTGAGGGTGGTAAAAGAGGTTTTGTGTAGTTAACTGAAGTCACAGATGGCTTCTGCCTATCTCCAAGAAAACTTTGATGTCTCTGTTGCATCTGAAGTGGAGAAGAAAGTTGCTGCACAGTTTGTGTGGCTCTAGATCCTAATAACTGCCATGAGGAATCAGGAACCTGCAACAATTAGCAGATAACCAGATATTATCCAACAGAGTTTAACTTCATGAATGTAATAATCGGCTCACAAAAACGAGCGCATTAGAATAACCTAGAGAGATGAATCTTTCATCATACTCCAGCAAGTGCTAAGACTTTGTATTGATATTTATAAAATGTTCATAGAAACCTCATGTGGTGAAAGGGTCTTCCTTCGTCTGGTATTAACTAGTTAAAGTCATTATTAACAACAGATGATACTGTTGGGGACCTCATAACCATATCTTAACAACATTGACATAACTTTATCAAAACATGGTTTAAATGAATGTTTAACAGGTAAAAATAAAATAAGTAATATTGTTTTGGCAGTTAAAAGTGTCTAATGTGCAACTGAATGCACTCAATTGATGCTACTGACCTGACTAAAATCATATCTACTTAATGAGAAGGAAAACTATAGTAGAACCTTGCAAATGTAGTTTTAAATTTAGTATTTTCAATCAATTTTAATATTTAAATAACTGTAACATAAAGTAAAATACAAATATGTATACAGTAAAACTGTAATATTAAACAAGGTACGAATTACATGATTAATTGTGAAAAAATTATATGTTATATTTCATTACATAAACTTTGGGGGAGGAATCCATAGAACTTTATTAAACAACAAAACTAGAGAGGAATTCTGCATCACTTCCCTTCGGTAAAAACCAGCACAACATAAAGAAATATTCTGTAGTCGTACTCTAAGCCGAAAGTATTTGCTAGTTCAATATTTAAGAATCAAATTAAAGTGCATGCACAAGTTGAAAAACTAAACACACCATACCTCCACATTGTCCAAAGAAGCCAGGGTAGAACCGTTGTGGGGATCAGTAGAGGCACTATTGACTCCATTTGATTCTGAGTGGCCAGATGAAATCTTAGCAAGAGCACGTTCGATGAATGCAACAAGCTCAGGATGAGTACCACGCAAATGAGATATTTGTAAAAGGTGATTGCAATATAGAGGCCACTCAACCAAACGATCCAAAAACTGTTCCAATGCCTTAGTTCCAAAAGTAAATATCTACAAAGGCCAGCAACCATGTCAAACAATTTATACTCATAATAGATTAAGACAAAACTAGGTGATATACTAACTTTGGAATCTGCAGGTCTGCGCAATGCATCCAACACACTACGTAAAGCAGTACCAAGTGTCAGGTGCGTTACAAGCTGATGCTTTATTAAGGAACCTGCAAAATTGAAACAAACCTTAATACATTTGCAACAACAACAACAACAGAAATTAATAATAAAATAATCAGGAACACACATTTCCTTCAGCAGCAGAACAAGGCAACAAATTGCACCAGATGTAAGCACTCCCCTATTATACTAATACAATAGAAGTAATTGAAAAAATATAAGTGCAACGCAATCATTCATATCTTAAGGCAGTCAGTGGTAAGGCACGAGAGACTCTCATCAAGAGATCATAAAGGCTGACTTTCAAATAAGTATACATGTAAGAAAATAAAACTAAAATATATTGATGAAATTAGGGAAATCAGAGTACAATAAGGGTCAGTTTGTGTGAGCTCCTGCTACATGTGTTGTGGGAGTAGCAGCATCCTCCAGCACACAATCGTGGTCATAATGGTGCGATCTACCATTTTTCTCCTTCAAGAAAAGCTCTTATCTTAACCAAAAGCTAAAGAGTACACCACTTAAGAAGAGGCGGGTTCATTCGACAGTGTTGGTTGAAGACACACATAACAGAAATATTAAAATACTGTACTTGTCCATACCTACAAGAGTTGCTGCAATCTTGAGCTGCATTTCAGGATACCTAGGAAAGAACTTGTATTCCTCAAATAGATTTTGTATCATGCACTCAAAAATTAATTGCTCCCTGTCAACAAGTAAAACCAGACAGCATAAGGCAATGAAACTTTCTTTGGTACCAGGACTCCAAAGAAGATAAAGAACTTAGGATTCCAAACTTATAATAAAAATATATGTGTATATGTATATGTATATATATATATAAACTCGTAGAAAATAAGAACATAAATAGCAAAATAAGTTAGATATCTATCACAGGAAAACAGCAAAATTTGAAGACATTGGAACAAAGTTTTACATGCAAGACAAATTATGATAATATAAGACAAAATTTTAATAGCAATAATAATAAATAAAATAGGATTTTACTGCAGAAGTCATATATCATTATATCTAGAAAGAATGTATAGAAACTGAACTTTTAATATTATTTAATTTCCCAGGAAAAGAATTAACCTTCTCTCCGTAGAGTCCTTGAAGCGGGCAAGCATTTGAACTGTTGCATCAACAGACACCTGACCATTAAACACATTTTGAAAATAAGAGTTTGCTTCTACATCTACACCTTCAGTATCCCCATCAGACGTTAACGACTCTGCAGCACCAGCATTCTGCAGTCTAGGATGAACATGCATAGAAGGCCTATGCAATCGTTTTAATTCTTCAGAAAGTTGGTCAGAGGCGGCCTCTTCTGCATTAGCTTGAAGTACCTGAATAGTTCAATCAAGTCAAAAAATAGGAAACCATAGAAGACAGATTGGAAATAGACAATAAACTCAAAATAGCATAAGAACCTTGAAAAAGGTTGAACTTGTCTCTGTGTATAAATTCACATTAGCACCCGAATGTTGTAACATATTGGCAGAAATGTTGTCAGCTGCATCGTTTGAAATTTCCTTTAAAAACTTGATGCACTCCTGATATTAAACAGAATGAATATCATAAACACTACTTTTCATCTGTTTCATTAATCTAAAGGACAAAAATCAGACATTATAATAGTAACTATGGACCTAGTCTGACAAAAACAATAAAGATACAAACCTTTAGGAAAATATCTTTGTATGTGCTTAAATTATCATTCAACCACCTTTCAAGATTTATGTATTCTTTCTGAGAAGCAAGGGCCGCCAACCGAATACTTAATGAAAATGGAATTTGCTCCAACAGAGATGAAAGAATCTATAACATGAAAAATATAGTATTAAGCACTAAAATCAGAAAAAACGATGATAGCACTATGTGCAGGTGGAATAAGGGATCAATAAGAACTGCATTAGTTATCTCAACAGAAAAAATAAAGCACCTTTTGATAACCACCAACACATCTGGTGCAAGTCATTGTGTAGCACTATGATAAATCTGTCTAAGACTATTTTTTCCTTTAAATTTTCTAACTACTTGATGCAGGATTGCGTGTATGTTTGCTTAAATTTTCAGGGTACATGGAAAGGAAATTAAAGTAAAACACAATACTTCTACAGAGTTATTTCAGCTTTTAGAATAATAGCAACAGCCTCACTCCCTTTGAACTTCCACTGATCAGACATGACCACCTGACTAAGAGAAGGTTTCGACAAATCTAAACACCTATTTGCCTGCAGATGGATGGACCATGAGCAGTGCAAGTCCCCAAGATAATGTGCCACTAATTCTGGTTAAATTTTTTCTGGCATAGAATGTATACTTTATCTAAAAAACATGTGACAGTCAATGAACCACCAATTTAATCGTTTTGTTTCACATGAAGGTCACACATGCATGTTCAAACCATTTGAAACCACGTATAGGTGACTAATAAAAGTTCTGATTCTCAATCAGTTAGTTGGATGTCTCCATTCCTTAAAGGTACTATTTTCTTGCTTAAAATACCAATTTTTGAGGTTCTGTAGTCTGATATTAGTTCACATATTCAATCTTAGTTACTCAAATTCTTTTCCTTATGTAGCTCTGTTCATTTAAAAACCTTTTATGTATATTCTAGTTGTATGAAAGAAATATTGGTGGCACCACTAAAGTAAAGAAAGTAAAATTGAAATAGAAAAGAAGATCACGCCATCAGGCACATCAATAGAAATATAACAGGAACAGGAACCAAACACATAAATTTAGGTTGTACCTTAAGTTCTTGGCATACATCCAAAATTCTCAACGAGTTACTTTGATCAGTTTTGATCACGTCTACAAATCCTCGCAGTACAAGCTTGGGGTTACAATTCCAAAGGTGAAGAAGCACACGAAGCCCCGAGGAACTACCAACTATCATGGGGAAAACAGCAGAAGAGACTTCATTCCGGATGAAATTATAAGCAGTCTGCAAGGATGGTGGAGAATTAACCCTCACAATTATGTTACTACAGAAAAGACAAAATGCAGCAACTTTGCAAACAGAATTAGAAAGAGCAATACATTAATTTGTGCAAGCCCAAGAAGTAAAATTTCAGGGCAATGTTTAACAGGAAACTCAAGCATGTGCCGTACTGAACTGGCATGACCCCTTTCAGCTAGTTGGCATAATAACTCCAGGAGGTCCAGAGAGAACCATGCTTCATTTGCTAGTCCAGGTGGAAGCTCATGACTATTCATTGCATCTGCATATGCCTACATTGATATGACATGTCATACTGATTGTAGATAAAAAGAAATGGAAAAATAAAAAACAAAGCATGAATGTACAACACGCCATACTAGTTTTCTGGCAGAATGCGCGAAGTTAAATACTACAGGTGGGGCAGACACAGCATATCTTAGAAAAGATAACTGGCCTTCAACATTCTTCCATACAGACCCGCATATGGTATGGAGAGGAAAAGGATCCTGCAAGTAAATTTTTTGACAGATTAAGGGCTAATTGAGAAACTTAAATGTCCTGCTGTCAAATTTCAATGCAGCAATAAGCTACCTGACAAGCTTGGGCATATATGGACATGAAAAGTGAAAATGCAGCCTCATTTGGGAAGTAGCAGCCCTCATGGTCTAAATATTCCATAACAAGCATCCAATTGGTTCCAGGAGCCTGCAATTTTAATGGTCATTATACATATCAACTTTCACTTTTCATTGTCAAGCTATAATTAAAAGAAAGCACAAAGAAAAACAATAGACACTGAAAATAGCTGAAAGTACTTACAAGTTGCTTAATTGATTCTACAAGAACTTCAACATTCCAAGAATTCGGGCATGATGAATCAAAAGCAGTAGTGCTGCCAATGGCAGAGCAGAATGTTGAATACGAATTTTGATTGTCCTCAAGACCAGCATGGGTGCGGACGATTGTGCTAAGTATTCTAGCAATAGTGGCTTCAGACAGGGGTAAGAAAAGTGACAACAGCTCTTTGCAATGTGAAGAGTTCAGTGTACATCCATAGCCCAGTTCCCTCATGATATCAGCCATACTTGTTTCATTTTCCATTTCTGCAAGAATAGCATCAAATTCATTCTCACTGCAACCGTGAAATAAATCCAAATTCCTGCAACCAAAATAAAAATAAAAACAATCTTAATATGTTGAGAAATTAACTCCATCAGAATAAAATATAAAATAGCAAGAGTGACATCATTTACAAGATTACAGCCAGAAGTTAAATCAAAGAAAGGTGAGAACCTTGAAAATCTGGCTTCACATGCATCATCTGGAAGCAATGGAGCTAATATAAACTGAGTTTTCTCTTTTGGTTCAATAAGAGACAGCATTTGCATGAAGGAATCAACATGCTTGGCAAGGCCTTCTGACTGATAAAGGAACAAAATAATGTTCTGAATTTGTTCAGCAGAATCAACAGAAACAGGGTTTTCACACAACTCCTCAATCTGGCTGATGCAAAAACTTTGCCCTACGAAAAAATCGATTATCGGTTACAAGCAACAAACATGCAAGCATTATCAAGAAAAAATGAAAATAATCCCAGTGCAGAGTAATGCACAGCAAAAATTATCTTTAGATACCCACCGCTCTTTCTGATGTCATAATCCTCAGAGTCTGACAGAGCAAGACCAACAGCAATTTTCTCAAACACTGACAAGCGTAATGCATTGCAGAGCTCTCCAATAAACTTTTCACTTATCGAGTTGCTTCGCAAGGCTTCACAAAGGACAGTACTGAAGTTTGGCAGATCCAACAAATATCTTAAGATTGCAGCTAGGAGATCAGGCTTCAGTTTCACGTTATGCAGGTCAGTGCCATGAAAGTTCATATGATCCAAGCAAGTCCGGAGCAGCAAAATGCTTCCCTCACTTCCATATTCAAGAAACTTTCACAAAGACAGAAAATCGTGTCAGTAGCTGGTATGGAAACAAGACAAATGGAACACGAATTGTCATTTCAGAAATGTCAGTTACATCAATAGAAAACATTAAGCAAATGTAGAAATTCCCTGGGCTAATACCAAGAAAATCTCCTCTGCTGAAATAGTATACTCACAAATAACCATGATAGCATTTAAATTTTAAGCATGCTTATTAATGAAATGTGATATATGAGATGCAACAACCACTTGACACCGAATGTCAGGCTGATGTTCTTGACAACGAAAGGGGCAATCAGCATAACAACTCTGTCTTAATTTATTAAAGATTCAGTAACCAATATCATATAGCAGCAACAGCAAGAAAATATATCTTCATAACTTCCAGCCCCATCTCACACCTAAATTCATTCAAAATCATCAAAACAACCACCATACAAACTAAAAAAGAACCGAGTTAGAACCAATTTATTTCACTATAATCAGAAAACATCCAATTTTGATATTGTGAATTTTCTCCTCTTATATCGTCTTAGCTACCAAAGGAAGCAAGAATCAACACCAAAAAAATATACAAAAATTCACTCAGCTCAAAATCAGCAATATTTGACAAGGCCGTACAGTAACCAAAACAAATTGAGTGAACAAAACAAGAATTCCCATAGCATCTATCAAGGAAAAAATCCATAAACTGCCATTTATGGCAGAAATAACCAAAAAAAACTTATCAAAACAACAATTACACCCCTCCATTAGCTAATTTCACAAGCACTGAAACTCTCCAGACACAGAATCACAAAAATCCTAACACTTCTCTTCCTTTAGATTTCCTCACCAACCAAGCAAAGTCGGAACCATTGCCACACCAAAAATTAAGAACTAATAATAACAAAATTTCCATAACCATTTCCAACAGACAAAGCCACCAAACAAATGAAACTCTCTGGTGACAGAATCACATAGCAATGTACTCTTCTCTTCCTCAACATTTTCTCGCTGCTAACCAAACAAAACCAGAAGCAACGCCAAAACTTAAGAACTTATAAAAACAACAAAATTCAGCAGAAATAACCACAACACTAATCAAAACAATAATAGCACGCCTCCATTTCCTCACAAGCACCGAAACTCTCCTAAAACAGAACCACAAAACTCCGAACTCTTTGTTTCCTCAGCACCTCCTCGCCAAACAAACAAAACCAAAACATAGGAACTAATAATAACAACGAAATAACCACATTTTCAGGCAGAAATAACCACAAAACTAATCCAAACAACAACTACACGCATGAATAAGCTAATTTCACAAGCACTGAAACTCTCCGGAAATGAAATCATAAGCTCTGCTCTTCCTCTACATTTTCTCGCTAACCAAACAAAGCCGAAACCATAGTCACAACAAAAATTAACAACTGATGAGCAGATCAACCCCCGCACAACGAACTAGCATGAGCTAAAAACGAAGAAATTGCTAGAATCAGCTCAGGCGCAGTACCTGGCAGAGCTCGCGAAGAACGGAGTCGAAGTTGGAGTCGTTGAGGCTCTGCAGAAGGAACCGAATCTGGTTGGCGGAGAGCGATGAGAACGGAATCATGGCGATAAACGATTGAATTGAGAGTGAGAAACTGAGGTGAAATCGGAGAGAATTAGGGTTTGTTGTAAATTGCGAAGAGAGAGTGAGAGACTGGTTCGATTGTTTTTGGAGGTCGAGAGAGAAAAATCGAGAAGATGCAGAGTATTTATTCAGAGAATTGGGGTCTGTTTGGATTGAGAAATAATTTTTTCATTTTTTTTTCTTCAATATAAAAAAAAGTTGAAGATAAATTATTTTATTTTTGATTAATATGTGCATAATAAGTGATGACACCTCATTTAAAATCATGGATCCGGACGGTTAGCTCCGCTCCCACAAATTTACTTGGGTGGGTATAAGTGAAATTTAACGATATGTCATTGCCTCATTGGCCTGATTAAGTTACAATTGATATAAAGTTATAGCAGTTAATACACATTTTACTCTTTATTTTTCATAGCAAAAAGCTAATAATTTGTTCCTTCAAATCGGACTACAAAGACGTAATAGAATTGTGGGCTTGAAGAAGACATACTTGACAAAAAGACCAAAGATCGAACTAATTCGTGAGTCACTCGTTTCGCTGGCCAACTTAAACAAAACAAAAAAAATGACACTACCAAATTGAATCTCGATGACTAAAACATCATGAATAATAAAGTTGAATGCACTAGATACCTCCTCATCAATATGAATAACAAAACCGAAAAGCATGAAAATTCTCCCCCAGTCTGAAACCCACCAACAAATGGAGCAATTAGTCAATAACACATGAAGATTAAGAGGCTTAAGTTAAGACGGACACATGAAGGTCTATGTTGATTGCCTTTCGCCACCACCTGGTCTACCATATGATTCAACAACAAATTCGAAAGTTAGTCTGATGACTCTCACTAAACCACTACATTCCATGACACATTCATCATCCCTGCAGCCGTTATTACCGCCAAAACCCTCAAGTTGCCTTGTGCTTACAATAATCGAAAGATTCATTGAATTTACATCGGCACCGCTTTGCAAACCCTAATAATACTTAAATATGTTATCAACCAATAGATATAACTTAATAAAATATACAACAATTTGTTGTCACCAAATTCAAAAGCCTGTCCTTTTAAAATTCATGAATAATCATATGAAAATCTTCTTGACTCTCAAATTGTCTCTCTTTGCTCCACTTGTAAACAACAAAATGGAAATGAGATTCTATCTTCTCTTATTGGTCCACAAGCAAAAGTTACGACGGAAATGAACCAGACTTTCTATCCATCTCCTATGGGGATGCACGAAATGGCGTGTTGAAATATAATATTAAAAGTATAAATGAGAAATTCAACTATCAATATAAGCTTCTAGTTAAGTTTGGTTATCTAACAGTATGACTAGTTGAAAGGCTCGAAGATTTAAAGTGTTGCCATGACTCAGGTATCATATTTTGATAATAGTATGGTCAAACGAAAGGCTCTATTACTTGCAATATTATTTTTTTTTGTCGCTAACATATTTCATAATTCTACTAAATTTAGAATTGAATCTCCACAATACTATTTCTATTGAGTTGCATGTTTGGTAAACTAAAAAGAAATTACAATCGGTCGAGAGGTAAAACATATATAAAAGGCGGAGCACAAAAAATAGAGAATGATTGCCGCATGTTGTACTTCAATTATGTGTTTTACATATGCTTTTGTTATAGACATGTATCTTTATATTTGCATACATTTATCAGCAGATTTAGAATCATTCATGGTTTTTTTCACAAAAAAAAAAAGAATCATTCATGGATACGAAAAAGAAGAAATAAAATATATTCATATACTTAAGTGCAAACGTTGACTAGACAATACTAAATTCACATACATTTATCACTAGAGTTTTCTCTATTGAGGTCTGATTCGAATATTTTATAGTAGATTCTTATTCGTGTCCGATATGAATTCTCGGGCACACACCCAATCTGTTGTCAATGGTTTGATACTCTTTTGCATATTTCAAAAACCTAAGAACAATGATTCAATATGTTGGCTATGCTATGAAGGTCATAAGTTTCTAATTTTAACTGCCGAGTACTCTAGACTTGAAATATTTTCAAGACAATTACATAGGACCAAAAGACGACAAATCCTAATACGTTTCTTTAGACATTTCAAAGAGACGCATCAACTGCAATGGTCAATTTGTTCAGTCATCTTTCATTTTAATCTCAAGGTCGATCTTGAGACTGAGAGGAAGTGTTAAGAGTGACGAAAATTTAGGAGACAGTTATTGTTGAAGTGACTAAAAGTCACTTTTTAAAGGATATTGTTTTATGTAGATTGAGATCATTAATTGATTTAGATTGACTTTATTTGCACATAACTTAGGTTTAAATCTATTATGAATAAGAGTAATATGGGCATCAGTTGACTGATATAAGGTTATATCAGTTGTCTGATATACAGTAATATA
>JAYMTK010000374.1:0-23452 GCA_036897405.1 Pelargonium myrrhifolium
TGATTTTAAATGAGGTGTCATCACCTTATTAGTGCAACTGATATAACTTTATATCAGTCAATTGATATACATTATACTCTTATTTAAATATTAAAAAATGGAAATAACTTAATTGATTTCATTTTCTAATTAATTTTGGTTAACTAAATTATAAGAATAGAAAATGAACATATTTTCACATTTTACTATAGTAATGAGAACGAATGGAACACAATGATTTTCAATTCCATCCCAATTTTAATCTAAATGATCTCTGAATTGAAAAGGACATGTGAAAGAGAGAAATTTTGGGGTTTTAAACTTGTAGTATATAATGAAGAAAAAAAAAACAAAACAAAAAGTAGACAAAATATATTGTGTTTTCTACGAAGAGACTGAAGACACACATAATTAACAAAATATATTGTTTAAGTTTTATATTTATATATATGGGGGTAAATGCAAATAGCATTTTTGAACTATGCGTATGTTTTCGTCAGTTATTTTAGACAAAAAATGTCACTATTCACATCATGTGTGCAACACATAACCATTTTTTTTTAAATTCCCAAAATACCCTTCTTCTTCAATCCTCCTTCGCCGGAAAATCAAGTGTCTTGCCGGAATCTCCATTATTTCGCTGTAAACTTCATAAACTCACCGGCAATTTCATAACGACAATTACATATCATTTTTTTAACTCATTTTCATAGCAATTACTAACAATTTCACAAAATCAACTCAACCAATTTCATAGCAACTCATTTTTGTATGAACACAAAAAATTGTAAACAACAACCATTATATATCAAACGATTACAGATCTGAAAATCAAGATTAAACAAATTAAGATCCAAATCTAACCCTAATCCAAATTCAAATTTAACACTAACACTAACCCAAATCCAATTCCAAATCTAATCCGATGAGGCTATGAACGGAGATGAGGAGGAAGCAAACATAGACGGAATTCGGCGGAGATCTGAGGCCGTGAATGGAGATGAATCAACGAGAAGAGGAGGCCGACAGTGGTCTCCAGTGGAGATTTGAGGCCGTGAATGGAGCGTGAGGAAGTGAATGAAGACGAGCGGGAGAGACCACGACGAGCAGATTTGAGGTCGCCGAGCCCAGATCGGAGAAGACGGAAGGTAGGTGGCTCCGCGAGCGCGAGCGGCGGCGGCAGCCTCGTCGTGGCCTCGCAAACTCATCTTTCTCCGGCCACTTTCGTCTCTGTGCCGTTGCCGGAAGAGGGAGAATAGAGGTGAGGAGAGGGTTGAGAGGTTTCAAATATGATATTTAGTTTTTTTTTTAATTTCATTTAATTTATATTATAAAAATAAAGAAAAATAAAGAAACATGAGTAATTTAGTATTTTACCATTCAACAAACAATGTCATATACAGAAACATTTTTTCATACATTCGATGTGATTAAAGTAATACATCAAACTTCAAAAATACAATTTATAAAAAGTATAATTAAGAGGTGCTTTCATGAATTACCCATGTATGTATTAGGTGACATCTCATTCAAAGAAAGAACTACTACCGAACAAGCTCTAAATTTAGCATAAATAACATAACCATTTTGTCTGCTCATGAGAACACATGCAGTGCTGAAAAAGAAAAACAGAAAAAAGAAAAAGAAGATGAAGAAAGCAGAGCAGCCCCACTAATGTGAAAACTGCATCCAACAATATGTATTTGTCTGGTCAACAGTCTCATGTTCAAACTCAATAATGTAATAAAATACTCCTAAACCCAACTATGCAACATCTTTGCAATTTCTCTCTTAACTTCCAAGTCATTTATTTTAAGTTAACAAATTAGCACCTTTTCTTTCCCTCCCACCCAAACTGTCACTCTACTTCACTATATATACATACACCTCTCATTCTCTTTCTGGATACACTCACCACTTCCACCATCTCTCCCCCTCTCTTAATATCTTAACAAAACAATATGGATATGCTTCCCAAATGCGACGCCAATTATGTGTCCCTCTCTCCCCTTAATTTCTTAAAAAGAGCTTCCATCTTCTACGCCAATCGTACCTCCGTCATCTACCAAGGTACTCGCTTCACTTGGAGCCAAACCTACCGCCGTTGCTGCCGCCTTGCCTCCTCCCTCCGTTCTCTTAACATCCTCAAGAACCATGTCGTATGTCTACGTATACTTTTTTTATTTATAAGCAAGCGTAACAATTGAGATTCAAATGTTTTAGTTATATAACTAATTATACTAATTATGTTGTTTCCGTACAGGTCTCAGTACTGGCTCCCAACATTCCGGCCATGTACGAGATGCATTTCGCGGTTCCCATGGCCGGAGCCGTCCTCAACGCCATCAACACCCGCCTCGACGCCAACAACATAGCCACCATCCTCCGCCACTCCGAAGCCAAGGCCTTCTTCGTCGACCACCAGTACGTCCCTCTGGCCCGCGAAGCCCTCCGCTTACTACTCGCGGACCAAGAAACCTCCTGTCCACTGGTTATCGTCATCGACGACGTCGATTCCCCAACCGGAGTCCGGCTGGGGGAGCTCGAATACGAGCAGATGATCTTCAACGGAGACCCGAACTACACACCCGAAGAAATCGGGGACGAATTGGATCCAATTGCCCTGAATTACACTTCCGGGACGACCTCTGCCCCCAAAGGAGTGGTCTATAGCCACAGAGGGGCCTACCTCAGCACTCTCAGCCTGGTTCTCGGTTGGGAAATGGGGACCGAGCCGGTCTACCTCTGGACCCTACCCATGTTCCACTGCAACGGCTGGACCTTCACGTGGGGGATCGCCGCCCGCGGCGGCACCAACGTCTGCCTCCGCAACACCACTGCCCACGACATCTACCGCAACATTGCCCTCCACCGGGTCACCCACATGTGTTGCGCCCCAATAATCTTCAACATAATCCTCGAATCGGAGCCCACAGCCGATTCGAGGATATCGCCGCCGGTGGAGATACTCACCGGCGGGGCGCCACCTCCGGCGGCGCTTCTCGAGAAGATCGAGCCGCTCGGGTTCCACGTGACGCACGCGTACGGCCTGACCGAAGCGACCGGGCCGGCCTTAGTGTGCGAGTGGCAGCAGAAGTGGAACAACCTGAAGCGTGAGGACCAAGCGCGGCTGAAGGCGCGTCAGGGGATAAGCATACTGACACTGGCGGACGTGGACGTGAAGCACCTCGAGAGCATGAAAAGCGTGCCGCGTGACGGGAAAACGATGGGGGAGATCGTGCTGCGTGGGAGCAGCATCATGAAAGGGTACTTCAAGGACCCGGAGGCCACGTCAGCGGCCTTCCGGGACGGGTGGTTCGTCACCGGAGACGTCGGGGTGATCCACCCCGACGGGTACTTGGAGATCAAGGACCGGTCCAAGGACTTGATCATCTCCGGCGGAGAGAACATAAGCAGCGTCGAACTCGAGTCGGTGCTGTACCGGCACCCGAGAATTGTGGAGGCGGCGGTGGTGGCAATGCCGCACGCGCGGTGGGGGGAGACGCCGTGCGCGTTCGTGGCGGTTAGAAAAAACGCCGAGGGAAGGACTGATGACGTCACCGAGAAAGACATTATTAGTTACTGCCGGAAAAACATGGCGGGCTACATGGTTCCCAAAAAGGTGGAGTTTGTTTCGGAGTTGCCGAAAACATCGACCGGAAAAGTACAGAAATTCGAGCTCCGAGTTCGTGCGAAGGTGTTGGTGGTGAGTTCGGAGAATCTCAGGGAGAAGAACAAAGACAATAAACAAGTCAATAATAATAATAATAAGAAATTGGAGGGATACCACAGTAGTCACGACCAGGGTCAGCTTGAGCCACAGATTCTTGCATTGTCTCGGCTTTGAATGTTTTTTTTTTTTAATTAAATGGATTGTGATATTACGATTAGAATAAAACAACATGTGTACAGATCGGGTCAGATAAGGGTTAACCTTAATCTTATTTTTTTCCTGTTTAGCAAGAAAGACGGATTGCTCATAAACAAAGGTTTTTTTTTTTTGCCGCAATATGATGTAATTGGCTTCGGATCTGAGGAAGTTGCAGTTGAAAATCAAAATGACGTCATAGTTTGCTGAAAATTTTATTTTTAATCCTTTGTATCACATCAACATTTTCTAATTGTATAATTAATTGACTGTCAATAAAACTTATTGAAATTATGTTTGTCACCCTTTTTACCCAAATTTTCAAAATTAAGAACTAAATTAGCATATATAATTAAATTTGAAGGATTAGATTGAAATATTTGAAAGTGTTCGTACACCAATTTTATTAAATTGTATTAGCCAAAATGTGTAAGTTCACAAGCCCTTGACCCTACTCCCAACTTTCAGGCTGCCACCCCTTTATTTTATTTGAATCATATTTTTTCTTTACTCTTTCTTATAAATAAGTTATTTGTTCTCTCAAAATAAGAGTTTTCACTGTTATTTTGAAAAAGAAAAAAATTAAGTAGTGTTTTATGTTTTATTTGTCATTTTTTAGTGTAAATCACCTGTTATTTTATTTTTCATTTTTATGAACATGTGCTATAACAAATTTAAGATGATACTAATGAGCTAACCTATTATATAAATATTCTTGGTAATTAATGCCTAAAAGAACATAACATTCATTTTATGATATAATACAAATAAAATATGATACTTTAAACAAATTATTGTCAACTTTTTATACCGGTATGTCGTTAAAATAAAGCTAAATCACTGTAATAATAATAAGAGATTAACACAATGATACAAGCTCAAATTTTATTGTCATATATTCTTAGAAATGGAAGAAAAAAATGAGAGGAACTTTTACCAACACAATGATAACGTGAAACATTAAGAATATGATATAAAAATAAGTGTTTAAAACTGAACAATTAATAGCTGAGATTAGTATTTGATTAGTTGATATCTTGTATAGGGTTCAAGAACAAAAAGTGCTATTTCAGAAAGAAAAAAAGAAAAAAGTGTGACAGATTTTAATATAAGTTATGAATATCTATTACAATTTCTCTGTTGAAAATACTCAAATGTATTTATACATAAATTGCGTTTATATTAACTTGTCTCTGTCATTATTCCAACCAATAAAAATCTATGTTACGTTAATGATGTATCACACTTATTTAAAAAAGAAACTCCGTATCAACTAATTCAATATATAGAATTCTTTCAAAAAAAAATTCAATATATAGAAATGGTGAAATTTAATAAATAGAAAAGTAAGAAATATTATGATATAAATATCAGATGTGATGTGAACATCTTATGTATATCTAGTAGTAGTGAAGCTTGTAAACTCCAAATAGCGTACTTTATACTCTCATAGATGTGTCAACTACAATGTAGGCGGAAAATTTGTGTTTGTTAAAATACAGCCTCTTCTCTGAAGGAAAAAGTTCCTTCAAAGGTATACAAAGAGTGAGAAAAAAATGTTGGACCAATATAACTCCACTTTATGAACATGAAATTATGTCGATTTTAACTTTAAGGACATTTTAATCTTTATACAATAATACACGTACTTCTACAACAAATTTTACTAAACACAACTCATTTTACATCTTCTTTTACAACTCGTTTTACCGAACACAACCTAAATTTCTTATAAACTATTTTTTTTTTCTTTTACCTCCTATTATCTCCCACTTCCAAATAGCAGTTGTTAGAGTATAAAACTGTTATTGAGTCTTCAACTATCAACTTAAGCTTTTAGTTGAATTGGTTCTTTACATGGTATCAGAGCGTTGGTGACTAAGAGGTTTCGGGTTCAAATCCTGCCGCCCCCATATTAAATTACAGCACAAGGCAATGAGTGGTCCTGTGCATGAGCTTGCACGTGAGGGGGCGTGTATCAGCTTAAGCTTTTAAACAACCCTTGTGATCATATCCTCTAGTCCATAAGAAAAGAGCTACCAAACCAAACAAACAAACGAAGAAAGAAAACAAAACAAAATAAATAAATGAATGAATTGGAAAACTATAAGAAATGAATGAGATTCGATTCTCACTCAACACATTTTTGAGGAGAAGTTAAATCCTTAACTTGTGAACAAACGTCGAATTAAGATTAGTCTGACCGTGTCAAGCGACTTAAAGGTGTCAACCGCCAAAAAATACGAACCCACTCTGAAACCCCATGGCTCAGACCGAAAAAAAAAGAGAGTAAAGAGAGCAGTGGGCATATATAGCTAAAATTATATGTATATTGTAAGCATTTAATTTGACGTAGCTAGAGGTAGACCCACCCCACCACCACCACCATACTTACAGTTGGTTATTCCCATCATCATTGCCCATAACATAACATAACATAACCTGACATATACATACTACTTCTATAATTATTGCTCTTATCACACAAATCTGCGCTGCATGTTGTTGGGTAACACTACATCCTTCAGGGCATCCTTAACTCATTGGGCCTTGTTTGGTAACACTTCTTGAGCTCCAAAAGCTCTTACACATCAAATAAAAATTTGTCACATAAGCAAATGGTAAAGACAAAATCTAGAGACATTGTTTGTTTTTATCTAACTTTTGGTGACTTACGCAATGATGATGAAGCTCCAAGAATCTATTTTTTTAGGTTATGGCATGAGAAGTAGAGAAAGAACTAATTCAATTCCAATTATGCTCTTACTTTATGTGTTGTACTGAATATTTTTTTTTAATGGTCATGTACTTTTTAGTCATTTCATAAAATCAATTTTGAATTAAAAAAAATTGCATTTAATATAAAAGTGCTTCTATTCACTTTTGTAAACAAACAATCTTAGCTTTTAAAAGTTGCTCAAAAGTCACTTCTAGCTTATGAGAAGTGTTATCAAACAAGCACCGGAAGTCTCGTATTGCATAAGCACTGCAGCCAATTTATGACTTCTCTTCTCCGATGACACTTCACCATCTTGTTGCTTTTAAGACTCTCCATTATATATGTTCAATGAACGAACTATGTATCATTGTTCATAAGTAATCTCCTGTATTATGTTAGAGCAATTCCAGCCATGGCCCCCACTTTCTTGGCAAATGGGAAATGTTAGAGGGCCTTCACAGTCCCTTCAATGGAGTAGCCACAGTATAAGGGTTAAGTCCTAAAGTAGGGGACCGTCCCTTGTCTCCAGGGACGGATCCAGAAATTCTTCTTAGTGGGAGCAAATTTTCGATAAAAGTTTAGGTAGTTCTCCTCTATTAACCCATAACCCCTACTCCAATATTGTCGATAAAGAGACTTGAACTCGAGACCTCAAAAGGATGCATAGCGTAGCGCTTAACCCACAAGTTTTAGTTATATAAATAAATTTTAATTGAGTAAATTTGAAACTCTATACATACTTTTTTTTAAAAAAAAAACTTTAATTCAAAAATATTTTTTTACTATTGAAATATAATTCATGGTGTGAAAATAGTAAATTATAAAAGAGTAATATGAACATCAATTGACTTTTGAACTTCTATTTTGTTATTTATGGTTTTTATTATACATAATTTAAATAATTTGAGAGTTTTCACAAATATATGATAGTTTAGTTGGCAAAACTAATAGTAAAATTGTCTTGAGGCTCTAGGTTTGAGTCTTCACTTAAACAATTTTTTTAAAATAAATATCAGTGGGGGCAAAAGCTAAAATGTGTAAAAAAAATTCAGGGTGGACAAAAACTAAAATGCTGAGGGACAAATACAAAAATTTATAAAATGTATATGTGTTTTTTGAAAAAAAAAATCACTGGGGGCAGCTGCCCCCATACACCTATACATGCATCCGTTTGTCTCTCTCTCTCTCTTTTTTTTTTATTTGTTAGCTAATAGAAATGTGACACATGTCTTGCATTAAGTATATAATTTATTTTATAATAAATGTGGGTCCCATTTAAGGGTTTGTGATTAAGTCCCGACAATGGAATGATTTTTAATTTTGGGTCCCTTTCTAATGTGGCAGACAAAAACTTAAAGATGTGACATGAATGGACTCAATTTGAGTCCCTTCAATGTGGATACTCTTAAAAACTCTAAAGGTATTCTTTTGGTCACCTCTTTGGTCAAGTTTGTTCGAACATAAGAACAAGTGTTTATTTCAATCTGTTTGGGAGGCTCCTAGCTCCATTCTTTTTACTATTGAGAGTCGTGCTCTTGAGTTATTTTATTTAGTTTACATTTTGGTACCCTCTAGTTCATTACCAAGGCGTTTGCCTGGCACCTTCTGGATCCTCCCATTCTAATTGGAATAAAATTAACACATATGGTAGTTGTTTGGGAAATCCGGAAATATGCGGAAGGGTGTTGCCAGGGACTTTAGAGGAGCTTGGCTAGCGAATAGTTACAGGAAGGTGGATTGGGCTGAGACTAGCCTTGTGGAGATTTGGGGTTTGAGATTGAGTTTTTGTCTTGTTGATCCTCTTAGTTGTAGAAAGGCTAGTTTGAAAGTGGATGATAATTCCATTATTTTTTTATTCTTTATGTCTGATTGTAACTCTCATCTTTGAAGATCTTTAATTATGGGGTGTAGGAAAAAAGCTGCTCATTTTGAAGAATTCATGTTGTTGCAAGTTGACAAGAAAACAAATTGTGTGGCTGATTTTTTAGCCAAGTTTTATTTAACTATTATTTCAGATTGTATTACTTATTTCACCCGTCCGTGTGCGTGTTGCCTCTCTTCTCTTTTGCGGATTGTAACAACATTTTGGACTCTATTTGTATTTGCCTCCCTAAGGTTCTTGGGAGAATGGGCACTGGATACAACACTCTTCGTCTATTTCTCATTTGGTTCAACAATTTCATGTGTGTTGATTATGCTTTCTTTGTAAAATTCCCCATCAAATCACTTCACCGACAATGCATTTTCGGTAAAATTTATTATTATTATTGGAAAAGTACAAAATGCATTTATCTCCAGTGGGATTGTGGGCACTGAACAGTGACACAGGCTAGTGGTGTACAGTGTACTACTGTGTATTTTCTGTGATGATGTATGTGTATGCACTACTGTTTATGGGCATCTACTGTTTGTATTGGAATTGGATTGTATGGCTCAAATTCTAACTCTTCATTAGTTAACAGTACACAAATAGACTCTACTTGTTCTATCAACCAACGTGTTGCTCTGCCACTCTGCCAATTATTGTAGCTTCTTCTGTCTGTCCAGACCCATTGTTAATACCACTGAATCATAACATAAACGACAAAACGGAGAGCCTTTCGACACAAAAACAATATCCCAGAAGATGTTGATTCAACTCATATTAGATTACATATATACATGTTTGGCAAGGTATATTTACAAGCCTACATTATTGGTACGTAGTGTGCAAATCATTCCATCACTTCAATAGATGTTCCCCTTATGTTATAAATATATATCTCGATTCGGTTCTCAAGTGTTCCTAGAACTAACACATAAGCAAACCCTCCACCCAAAAAACGATGAAAAAGAAAAGAACTGTGCCAATGAAACCGACTGAAGAAAGCTATAACATAATTATGAACAGCATGAAGCAGCACGAGATCCTCCAACGGGTGTGTCCACAAGAACCATCCCTGGTGGATTTTGCGAGGGCTGAGCTCTCGGCAACCTCTTTGCTGTTTGCATTAGGGAAAAAAACACATTGCACATCAAAATATTAGAATGCTAATAAGATTCAAGTAGTATAATAAACATGCACTGGCAGAGCAGGATTACCAAGAAATAAAATATGGATGCCAATGCAATAGAAATAATCAATTTTGTTACATAATAATTATTTTTTAATCTCAAATAAATGAATTCCTCAAGAAATAGAAACAAAGTTCAATAATTAGTGGTACTTTAACCAGAAAGCTGGTGGAATCCAAAACAAAAAATAGATAAAATGAGGAGTAAGGCGCAATATATACTTCAGGAACAACCATTGAAAGTGAGATTGGAAAATCCCCTTGAACTAGAGGTGTTCAAAATACCCCTCAATCCGGAATCCCGCCAACTGCCCGCCCCGTTAGCCCGCTACACTTAACGGCTACAAGCGCGCGATCCGTTAAGGTTACAGGCGGTAACGGTTCCGTTACCCCCAAACCCGCTATGGACCCGCCCGCCCGCTAACCTACTACCTAAACCCTAACATGAACACTGCCTAACATGAGAAAGTAAATAAGTTCAATATGTTTACATTCCCAGAAATGCAAGATTGAAGTTGGCCAAGGCTGCATGAACTACAAATAAGCTGACCACCACAAAGAAACATGCTCATTGATCTGATTAACTTCTTAAAGGTTTGGCTTTTTCATCATACTTTTAGACCTTGAAAACATTTGGCAGAGGAATTTAAGGATTTTTTAACAGAAACTATCTAAATCCTGAGCTGAGTCGTCTAAGCTGGAAGGGTCGAAAGATAAGCTTATACATTAATAATAAAAAGAGGAAGAACAGGCCTGAGGCTCAGATCCTGCCATGTACAGGAACATAATGCAGCATTCCTAGCTCAGTTAAAATGCCTAGGTCCAGGCCTAGCACATCTAACCCAACCCCCAAAAACAAACAAAAAGGCACCAGCCCGAAAATCTCTATAAACTTGCCAAAAACTGTAGAATTCCAGACAATTGAGGTGATTTCCCATTAACTTGGCTTCCAATACCAGTCCCTATCAATTATAGTGAAGGCATCTAGCACAATGCAAGCATTGATTTGACATGACAAAAAAATGAAGATGTGACGTGCAGAACGCATGTGCAAACATTGTTGTCACTTTAATATAAAGTTCTCACTTGAAAAGCCTAAGTCTACTTTTTTGTAAGTTATAAATTTGTCTAAGCCTCCTATATTAAGTGACTTCGAAATTTTTCTACTTTTGAAACTCTTTTGAATAAGTCAGTGCATCTCTTACTGTACAATTTGATTCTGCATAAAAATTGAATTTCACCAACTGATCCTCAATAAAACTTCCATATTAGGACAGACCAATGCAATAGCCCTGTGGTTTACTGGGACCCAATGCACACTAAACTTCTAGTCTAGTGCAAAATATTAATATGGCTAAACAAATTCAAACAAGAACAAACATAACCATTGGTTTAATAAATCAAAAGAATGAAAAGGTAAAGAGCAAATAAGTAGTGGAATCTATGGACTGGATATTAAAATTGTGAAAGATCCATAGCTGATGGCTAAAAGGACCACTGGACCAGTGTAACAAAAATTTAAGACAGACCTATTTCATAGAAGATTTCATTAACATTAACAGCGGTTTTTGCAGACGTCTCCATGAAGAAAAGGCCATTTTCCTCGGCAAATACACTTGCCTCCTGAAAAATCAATCAGTTGAACCATAATAAACATGCAATTCAAGTAATTGAACAAAAATAAGCAAATAACAAAGTTTTACAACTCAAACTCCGTCAATGACTAAAGAACAACTTTTTTTGGTAAAAACAATATGTTCCACTAATGGCAGCTGATTTTTCAATGATAAATATAATCACCGGCAAGGAGGGAAGATAAAAGTAGTAAATACAAAGAGCTAAGCATAAGAGTGTCAATACCATAAGGCATTAATATTTTCAATTTGAAATAACACTTTAAGTCTGCTGAGCAAAATAAAACACTTTAAAGTCCTCTAAGAGAGACATAATCAAGGTCATAGTTTCAAAATTCAACAACAAAATCCAGATCCAAATTGAATTGAAGTGTTATTTGAAGTCAAATATTACAACAACCTTGTGCATGTACTCTTGAGGAACATTTAAAACCAGAAAAGGGGCAAGAACTAAAACTCATTAACGAAAAGGAAAGAAATTAAAGGATAGTTTTTGTTATTATTTTGTCTAACACACAAAACGGAAAATATTCCAAATTATAATATCAAGATATTAAGTTCTAACAGCAGAAATGAGTCGAATAACTGCAAGCACTCACATCTAGAAGCTGCTTTAAAACTATGTCCCTTGGTCATGTTTAATAATCAGAATTAAAACTGAAAGAAAGGAACACTATGTTAATCAAAACCTAACTGGCATTAGGATCATATCCATCATAAGCCAGAAGAAACTAAGAATTCATGAGTAAGAGCTACCAAGTGCCGAACATGCCTTTTCTTTTAGCTTTTAAATTGATGTATAAGGAAATAACAAAAGCCACACCAGCATTTGGTACATGGATATTGCAGTAACAAGTGCTGGTAAAAAAGGTGCTATCATCAGAAGCAAATGCAGCTATATAAAGTAATACCGTAAATGCTTGCAACATCCTAAAGTAATTCTTGGAAAAAAAAAATGAGTACTTACTTCAGCAGTCACTTTTCTTTTATCTTCCAAGTCAGCTTTATTCCCAGCAAGTGCCACAACCATGTCAGTATTACCTGTAAGAACTCCAAAATTAACAATTTACTGCCCAAATAAATAGGTCTTTCTTGAAATGAAGAGGAAGACAAGTATAGTAGTTCCCCAGCAACAATAATTGCAGGTATCAAACACATCAACATCAGGACCACTCAATAGGTTCTGAGATATGATATCACATTCTTTATAAGTGGATGAGCACAAATATATGTATACACCAATGTATGTACATAAATTGATATTTAGTTTTGAAGTCATTGATATATGAGTTAAATACTTTTTGGTAAGTTATAATAAATTCGAAAAAGGATAAGCCTACCCAAAGTAGGTAGGATGAAGTTAGCATACATGAGCAAAGTCTCAAAGATACTCAGTTCTATGAATATTATATGCTTATAGTAAAAAGCTGATGTACATGTAAGAGTGGTAATCCATGAATAAAACTGATATAATAAAAATCTAAGAAGCAGGCCCATGAAATCTTATTTACTAATACAATACAATATATAAGTTAAACTGCAAAGCACCTTGCTTCTGAAGTTCTTGCACCCATTTCTTTGCCCGCGTAAATGACTCCTATAATTCAGAATAGAAGAGTAATTAAATAGATCCTAAATGAGAAGGGATAAAGATGGTAAAATATTTTAATAATCATCCAAGTCCAGACTGTAGAAAGAAAAACAAAATAAAATAAAAGTTCCCCTCTGTGGTGCATAGAGCTATCTATTTCCGTCATTCCTAGTATTCCCTAAAATTTATTTTCCCTTTACTTAGTAAGGGATATAGTACTTCCCTCAGGCTACGTACTTACAAACAACGTATGCTGAGCAAATGAATTATTAACAATACATTGCTATGTGTTGATACCAAAAAAAGCATTGATTTAAGATGTAAACAGAATCACTAATAAATAGAGATAACAACCAGAGAACCTTCATTTGGTTACTGAAAAGTTGTATAAAACCCAAATTTTAAATTTCATATTGTTTGTCCCAAGAAAACAATATGAAGCATTAGTCCACACCCAACTGAGATACTTCAAGTATAGCACATTGTTCCAATTTACTCCAAAAGTATGTTAAAATTGTTCCAATTTAGTACATGTTAAACTGCTAACAAAATACTCCCTCTATCCCAAAATGAGTGTCCTGTTTTTCTTGCATTTTTGTCTCAAAATGAGTGTCCTCTTTCTTTTTTTAGCAAGTTAGTTATAACATGAATTACCAATAACATCCCTATGATAAGTTAGCTAGTATCCATTGAGTTTGTTAGAACACATGTCTATGGGGATTTAAACGTAATTATACCAAACTAACTTTTCCTTAATAATTCTCAAAATAGAAAGGAGAACACTCATTTTGGGAAAGAGGGAGTATGTTATATTAAATAAATGCCGTTAGAAAAATCATAAATCATAAATTAAAATTTTATAATTTACAAATAACAAGACAAAACTTTTTAATATGGAATACTAAATCAACCATTTCATCAAAACTTCTCATCAAAATTTTCAAAATATGCCATTGAAAATTCATGTTCCTTCAATTGAAAGCAAACCAATAGTTCAAGGTAATAATTGCATTTACATCTCGCTCTATCATAAAATTGTTCTATTCCACATCTGAAACACTTATAAATGCTTAACTCACCACACTCTATCTTCGACAAGCAATTACTTCCATTTGCAGGGTTTCTTTTTGCAAAATCTCCAATCTTCCTCTTCAATTTCCTAGGAAGTCGGTCAATAACATTTTCTCGCACAAACCCTTCTATTTGTAGGGTCTGTTTGTCTTAGAAAAATTCTTTTACTCTACATTTTCTCACCATCCCAACATAAGATTCACCTTGAGTAATACACTACCTAAAGAAGCAAGTTGGTAGAGCTGTCACGGCAAAATGATGACAGTCAATATGAAACTCATAAATGGAACTCCAACTTACAGACTCAACCCCTGCCCGGAAAACATAACAATCTCCTTCATTAGATTCCATATGCTCTGGCTTGCCAGTTCATCTCTCTTAGCCTCAACCACTACTTGCTCTTCATAATACTCAACCTATAGAACCATTAGCAACAACACTTTCAATCGTGATCTTGGCACTGTCATCGGCGAGCTCCTAGCTCCGGCTAGTGTAGGCGGTGGTGAACTGTACATGGTTGCTCTTGGCCGGAGAGATGGGGAGACTAGAAAGGAAGGTGGAGCTGGTTACGAGGCGGTGAGAGGATTATGTGAAGTAAAGAGGTTGGGAGCTTTTCAGGAAATGAGTTTTGGAGAGGAGTGATGAGAGGGGAATTTTAGGGTTTTCATTTGCATTTTTTGGAACTGAAGTTGAAGTTGGAAGTCAACAAAAGAGGTGATAGAGATTTGCAAAGCATAAAACAAAGTAGCGAGATATAGAGATTTTTATTGCCACTTTAAATCTTTATATTAAAATTGTATTACGTTGGTATTTTTAACATGACCTCATTTTAATTTAACTGATTCTATTAGCACCCTTAACACCATGGACTAAATCAGAATCATTTTGAGATGCATTTGGACTAAAATTGGAACAATTTGACATACATAGGAGTCTGGACTAAATTGAAACATATAAGAGTAACTGTTTTAATCCTTTTCCTACCAGAGAATTATCCATACACATCAGAACCTTCGATTCTGACAAATATTAGCAACAATCCATTCAAAACCAGAAACTACAAGATGTTGAATTTGATACAAATTAGTTAAAAGATAGCAATACAGACATTCATACAGTAGTAGTAGCCTAAAGACATTCATGTAGTAGAGATACATGAGAAATAGAAACATACCGTATTGGTGATGTCGAAGACAATAATGGCAGCAGCCGCGCCCCTGTAGTACATGGGAGCCAAGCTGTGGTACCTCTCTTGGCCCGCAACACATCTCAAACTTCACTGTGGCATCATTCACCGCCAGCGTTTGCGAGAAGAAGGCCGCTCCTATCGTCGATTCCTATCACAGCACAACCAATAAACCCTAGAAACAAAAACAAAAATGTTTAAATTGCATCGAATAAGGAAAAGAATACCTGAAATTCAAGGAACTGGCCCCTGACAAAGCGCAAGACGAGGCTGGATTTTCCGGTGCCCATGTCGCCGAGCAGGACCTAAAAATGGAGATTGTGAAAAGCACAAAACCCAAAGAGTTGGTCTGGAGCTGAAATTGAGGTGAGAGTGAAATAGGAGTAGGCATGAGACTTACGAGCTTCGCATTGAGATTGTTCAGTCCAATGGTAGCCATGAATCTGTGATCGGATCGGATCGGATCTAATCAAAGCAGAAAAGGCAGTAGCAGTAATGGTTCTGTTCTGTAGAGAGAGAAGAGTGAGTTGAAGTGAGGATTAGCAGAGGAAATGAAATGGTTTGAGCTTTGAGGGGAGACGTGAAAAATGTGGCATTTGAAGTGAAGGCAACATATGTATGTAATGCTTTCAATTTCACAGTCTCACTTGCAGTTGATAGGGGTAGAGCCGGGTTTGGGTCGGTAAAAGTAAAACTCAATCCGAAACCGTTTCGAAAGGACTTCGGTTTGGTTCGGATTTCTGGTTTTAGTCATAAAATGTGTTTTATAGTGCGGATTTGTCTCATTCAATCAAATTTTACGAGATATATTCGACTTGATATGACCTAAAAGTTGATTGATTTATATCAAATTTCGAATATACGTAAGTTCGAGTTTAAATTGTCAACTCTATCATAAGTATGCATTGATTCATATGGTTTTTTTCTTCTTTAGAAACCAACCCTTTTATTATTTTAAATCATCTAATAACGCCCTAGCTACTATTGGGAGACGAACCGGAGCAACCCAAGTATAAAGGGTAGAAAAATTGGGTGGGTAAAGAAGATGGTAAAAATATTAAAGTAAAATAATAAAAAACACGTTTTTCAAAATTATGTTTAATTTAATTTTAATAATGTGAATTAGTTTTGAGGAATTACGTCAGTACCTTAACCAAATGAAACTCGCGAGAACATAACAAGTGATACTTATCAAAGTGAAATTCATGGAGCCAAATGGAATAAGTGAGAGATAGTACAATATCTCAAAAAACACTTATTCCTCAAAAAAGACTCAACATTTTAAGATAAAATGGTTTTCGAAGAGTTTTTTCAAATTCGAGGAATATATTTTTCTTATTATTATGAGAGGATCATCATTGCATTATGTTCACCTCCATGAATCCCTGTAAGATCTAACAAAATTTAATTATTTGATTCTCGTTAAGCCAAAAGCATTGATCTAGGTTCAGAGTTGGATTTTCCTCCCAGGCAAAAAAGTAAAGAAAAAAGAAGTCATATTAATGTCATGTTTGGCACCCAAATTTTGTCCGAAACTCAATTTAGCACCCAATGTGGATACCAAAAGCGACAATAATCCTTTAGAGTATTGTATCTATTTATTTTAAGAGTCACCAAAGCCAAGGGCAATTTGATTTGGAGCAAGTCAACAAGTAAGAATATAACACCTCATTGAAACTAAAGAAAAAATTCAGCCATGATATATTGGCCGAGACTAGTTGAAAAGTCTCCAAAGCCAAGGGCAATATGATTTGGAGCAAGTCAACAAATAAAAATATACCATCTCAATGAAATTAGAGAAAAAAATTAGAGAAAAAAAATCACAGACATGATATATTGACTGACAGACTTAGACACTAATTAATAGCTAATGAGATGACATCACATCACCGACTAACACCCATACTTGCCCCAATGAACTTCTGGGCACAAAGCGCCTGCCCAGATTCATTTCTCTGTGTCTTGGATGAATCTCAACCAATAACTAATGAGATTTGCACTCTTGAAATTGAACTTTTCTTGCCAAGTTCAAGAAATCAAAGCCAAACTGTAATTTTACTAGAGTGAGCAAAACAATCCACATAGTATTCAGTTCATCACATACCTATCTAAATTCCAAATTAACAGTTCAAATCATGCTAAAATGGAGTTCAATTACATACTCCAAAAGATGGTCTGGCACAAACCTCCCTTGAATGCTAAAATTGCAAACCAAAGAATGATGTTTTACATTCTTGAGATCTGCAAAGGGACTGCATGTTCAAAAATTGCATTCCTAATACTCACTAGCTGGAGCTTCTCCAATTTACCAAGTCTATTTGAGAGATGCCTCTGGCAGTTTTCAGCAGCCATAACTCCAGCTGAGTAAGCTCCGTGCACCGATCCCTGGTGCTCCATACTAACAGCTTCCCCTCCAAAGAAAATATTTCCCAAGGGTGCTCGTAGTCTCTCGTACACATCATTAGGCTTTCCAACCAAGTCATACGAGTAACAACCTAAAGTGTCGGGGTCTGTTCCCCAATGCGATACAAGATATTGGACCTGTTACAACACAACACACAAAAGTTCAGCCATTTTTACTTTTCTTAGCTTCTTAGGCTCCGTTTGGATTGCATGGGAATAGGAATCAACAATCGGAATCGGAATGGGAATGGGAATGGGATTCCCATTCCCTTGTTTGGATTAACAATATTTCATTCATTTAGTCAATTAAACATGAGAATGAGAATGGAAGGAATGAAAATGGGAATGATTTTCATTTCCATTCCGATTGTTGATTCCCATTCCCAAGCAATCCAAACGGAGCCTTAGTATAAAGAGTTTCAGATGATAGTGTAATGACAGTTGTGATGACAATGACTACAATAAAATTTGACCAGCAAACTAGAGTTGATCAACCAGTTTTCATTTAAATGACTAGCCCCCACTTTCCCAATACCCCAGTATTCTTCTAGAACTCTTTTACTGGGATCCTAATAGCCCAAATGAACATAGCACTCTTCCCCCTAGGCCTTTTGGACCCCGTAACCCATCCTGAATAAACCATCATGTTCAAGCACATAGTTGGATTTATGTATATTTCAACCTTTTTGGAGTATATGCAATAAATATGTGTGGAAGAGTAAAAAATATATTTACCGGCTCAGTTGCATTGGGGAACATTTTCTTGAGTTGCAACATCACAAATTTTGCAGCACACGCATCAGAGAGCTTCTCAAGGTCATAAGCAAATCTTCCAGCGGCCATGTAGACAAGGACAGGATGGCCTGTGGCCTTGTGAAGATTGAGAAAATATCCACAGGAATAAGAAGTTGGAGCCACAAGGCCTAGGAGTTCCACATTTGGCCAAAAGACATTATCAAATTGCAGGGCAATCTTATTCTCATTGCCCACACCAAGATCTGAAATTGCAGAAACTTTCCACTCAGGCAATTTTGGTTCAAAGTCAATTAAATTGGCTTTAAGAACCCCAAGGGGGACTGTTACAATGACAGAATCTGCAACAAATTTCCTCCCATCCTCAACTGTTATCGTGACCTTATCACAACCATTTGATATCTTTGTAACTCTACATGCAGAGATTTACATGAATCAGAATTTTTCTTCAAGAATAAAAATAATAATTGGCATCCATATCAGCAAAACTTTTAAAATGAGATGATGCATCCATAAATTATTAAGTACATGAGATTGAAGGTTGCCAACTGGATGCTGAGTTTGCCTTGTCTTTTTTTTTTTCCCCCCACCCATTGTTCTTTTACAATACAGGTTGTAAATATTAATATTTAAAATGGAAAATATGGAAATACACTTATTAATGTAAAATAAGCAAACCTGTGATTCAAGCGTATATCAATATCTTTTGCAAGAGCCTTTATAATAGGATCATAACCTTGCACCATAAGTCCATGACCTCCAGAAAGAACATGTTCCTGTACATCAAGATATACCGTTAACAATCTAAGCAGTCATTCAAGATCATGAAATCATGAGAAAGAATCAGCGTTTTGGGTGCTTACTTAGCAGTTATCAGAAGTGAAAATGAGGGAGGAAAATAACTAATTTAAGATGAATAATTTACTTACCTCATCCCAGTTTCTAAGTGAGATCATATCTGCATCTGCAGCAAACCAAGCTTCCATTCTACATATGTACCATTGCAAAACTTCATGTGCTAGTCCCTCTTGTCTGTAGGACATGGAATTCATATCAGCATCTCATAGATTCTATCACCAAAGAACAATGCAATAGTTTGTTTGAGTATATGCCATATTCTTACACTTCCCTCACCTTAATTCTGGATGCTTATCCAACACAGCTGAAATTGCTTGAAGGACGGACATATCTTCAGTGTGTTCCTCCCTTACTTTATCTGTCTAGGCGTCGACAAAGAACTGACTGATTAGCAGTTATCAAAGGATAACTAATAATAACAAAAAAGTCTACCCAAGTTTACTGCAAGTTCCTTATCATTATGTGGGAATTTTAATTAAGAGTTCAAATTCTAAGATACTGGTTGGTGTTCTTTGGTTAATGAAGTTCCAAAGTAGTGCAAAAACACAATACCCGAGAGTTGTTATCCCACCACAAAGGTATTCTTTTTATAGAAAAAAAAAAGTATAACATAGATGGGAAGCTAACACTAGGAAAGAAATCAGAAATCAAGCTATCATTGATCATCGAACAAGCAATTTTATCAATTTCTTCTATGTTTTGTTCCTTACGTAGGTATGTATGACATTATCGTGGTCAATGGAGCTATAGAGGATTTTTTCGAATGTAGAATCTAGTGAATTTGAGCTCTTGAGAGTTACAGCTTCAATTCTGAAACTATTAGGAACTTAAAGTAACAACAACGCATACTATCTTACACATCTTACCTCTTTCAGAATTCTCGAGAATATTTCTCCAACTTCAATGACTAGATCCTGAGGAACTTGACAACCATCCATGTCAAAAAGTTTGTAACTGAAACAACAAAATCCAAATTGTCAAGACAACAGTCCTAACTGAATTCACAAATAATCTGTCTCAATAAAAAGAAATTTCGCTGATTCAGAATGTAAAACCAGGTCTACCTTTCCAAATCGTGGTCATACAACACAGAGTTGTCACCGCTAGTACGGTATAAAGTCAGCCCTAGAGAGCGAATCAATGGAGCCAATGGATTCTCATTGCAAACACCATGTAGCCTGAAAAATCAAGGGTGAGAAAAACTTAAGAAGGAATATTATTCATGAATCCTATACTGTTTATATCTTCAAATGCATAGATTAAAGCATGCTCTGCATAAATTCCAAGTAAAAGCACCTAAAAAAGCTATTTTCCCAAATAAATACATAAATTTAGCATTTGTTACAACAAAACAAAAGCAATCTAAAACAAACTTCCTCCTCAAACATACACTAACAATTATGTCGTGAGTAAAATATGAATTCAGATGCAATATTCATTTAGGACATGCTACTAATGATTTTCAAGAGCCAATTCAGATGCATTTGCATCCTTCATCCTAGATGAAAAGATACTAGACAATAAATTTCATACATTGCTGCTAAACACCAATATATTAGTACGAGAAAAAATCACTAGAACACCAAAAGAGGAGGGAACTTGCCAGGAGGCTCCCATGTCTACTGGGCAACCAAATGAGTAATCAGTATGAATCCGGCCACCGAGTCTATCACGTGATTCCAGCAAGATCACCTAAACAAAGTGATAACAAATAGAACTATCAAAAACATAACCAAATACTGTCATCACCTTTAATAAATTATTCATGCAATTATAAGCACCTTAAATGATAAATCCTGAAGGATGCGTGCAGCAGCAATGCCTGAAATACCACCACCAATCACAATGACTGTAGGAAGAGAACTGTGTAGCCTTTCAATGTGCGAGGCAATTGTACCTAGTCATCAAATAAATAAAAATCAGTGGGTAACATCATTCTAGACTGAAATTAAAAGACCAAAAGGAAATCTTTACCAAAACAAGTATGTTCGCGGATTCTACTCTCTCTCCCCTTTTCCTATCTCTCTCTAAATAAGTAACTAGTTAAACATACACTGTTGTTTCCAACTTACTGAATAAATTGAGAATGTTGGTGGATAGAACTGTGATGTTTTACATTTTATCCAACCATAACCTTGATGTAGAAGTAGAACACATCTAATGCAAAAAGTCCAATCATATTAATTTTGTTTGGGCCACAGTGTTGTTAGAAAAAGGTGTTCAATTTCTTCCACCATTCTCTTGCCCAAAATGGTTTCCTACGGTCAGTCTACTAAGTTCAGTAAATGGAACAACTTATAGTGAAATTAGAACCCAAAAAAAAAGAAACTAATTTACAAAGAAAAAAAGAACATTAAGGGGTCGTTCATTTAGCTATTTTTAGGTGAATTCCTAGGAATTCAAGACATACGGGGTATTTTAAATTTCTAATTCTCATGTTTGTTTAATTTTTTAAGAAGGGTATATTTGACATTTAAAAAAATATTCTCTTTCCTCCTTGGAATTGAAATATTAAAAAATCTGAATATTTGAAATTCCATGGTAGGGGTAGAATTTGAAATATTCACATTTTTTAATATTTCAATTCCTAAGAAAGTAGAATTCAATTCCAATTCTTTATTTTTATCAAAAACTAAACGAACGATCCCTAATTTTTTTGCAACGGTAGGTCATTAATTTTTTTTAGCGGCATAAATAATATTAAATTTATTCAATAAACACGTATTTTATTTTATAAGATTTCAAAAATCATTCTGCTTAATAAGATCAGAGTATTGATTTATTAATCAAAAATTCATAATCAATATTTTTTATTACTGATTTTAATTTTCGTAGAAAACACAGAGCTAGGAAAGTCTATGCAAGACTCCTGCAAGCACAGACCAAATCCTGCATTCAGTGAACAACATGTACAAAATTCTAAGTGCATAAAAAGTACCCAGCCTTGCTTGAACAGTCATTATAAGATAAACACAAGTGCATCCTAATTTCTAACAGCACATACTTCTAATATATTATCATGATGATTGAAATGAGAAACCTACTTGCAAACTACCTATCTTCCAGAAATAAAACATTGAAAAAGCATTTGCATCAATACGCAAACATAATCATCTGCATTACATAGTTTAACAGAATCCACTAATGCACAAAAAGTTTAAACCAAACAAAATGCTCGCATGCAAAGCCATCAGAAGAATCATGGAAATGGAGGATCAAATCAAACACAATTTCATCAACTACTAACAAACAAACAAAAAAGTAGACAAAAACGACACTAACCATTGAATAAATTACAGGAGAAGGAATCGTCGGGGTCCATAGCAAGCAAGCAATCGAGAGAATCGACAAATCAGAAACGAATTCCACGAAATCGAGTGTTGTGTGTTTAAGGAGGATCAACGAATTAAAAATGAAATTAACAATTAGGGGTGTATAGGAATTAAGAAATTGGAGACTAAGGAGTGATAGAGGAGGAAGAGGAGAAGGCCGTCAATGAAGCGGCTGGGATTGCAGGAGCAACGCAGCTTATCGAACCAGCTCATAAGGCGCGATTAGAGTTTTTGTTGAAATGTAAAAGCAATGATCGGAGATACGGTGGCGGAGGACGATCGGCGAGCGAAGAGACGGTTGCATAGATAGATCAAAGCTTCTCTTTCCTTTCTCTGCTTCTCTGTCTGTGTGTTTGTTGTACTCTGTTTTTTTAAGAAAATATCTGAGAGAGAGCGATCACAGATCACTAGACCCGCACAACACACCGAACTCGTCTCTTTATTATTGTAACTAATGCTCGGGTTTATGTCATATTAATTTAATTATTTAAATTTCTCTTTTTTATTAAAATTTTCTGGTTTAAGATTTAATTTTTTTTATCTTAGGATCTCACACCTCCTAACTTAATTTTAATTATTATAATATGTGAATTTGGACCAAATAGTCCAACGACGGATAAATAAGTTCTATCTTATGTTATTATTAGTGCTTATTTTGATCTTTAATTAGTTAGTGTTGTAATTTAAATTAACTATTATACTATCTAAATTTGTTAGTGTATTTGAATATTGGAATTTTATAATAATAATAATAATAATTTGTTCAACATAATAATTTAATCCTTATTTTTTATTTGACTAAAATAAACAAAAATAATGATATTCGATTGATGGTCATATACAGATATACTATCCAAAGTTTCATTAAGACTACTCTTATATTTTTTTATTACTTTTTATTTTAATTTTAGAAATAAATTTTATTTATGTATATATTTGAATTTTTATTCCTTTACTAATTTTCAATCTATATTGTTCGCGTAAATATTTACTTTGGTAGAAGAA
>JAYMTK010000375.1:0-23431 GCA_036897405.1 Pelargonium myrrhifolium
CCAAAGTATGGCCATCTGAAGGAGCTTCATAGGACAATTAAGATGTGTGAAAAAGCTTTAGTCTCAGCAGATCCCATTGTCACTTCATTGGGGAATTTTCAACAGGTCCCCTTTTATACTGAAGCAACTCTGCTTCTGAAAGTTGCATAATTCAGTTTTCAATTGCTAGCAAAAAGAGTTTTCTGACCCTTATCGATGTATTCCATTTTCCAGGCTCATGTATACACCTCAGAATCAGGAGATTGTGCTGCTTTTCTCTCAAACTATGATACTGAATCAGCTGCAAGAGTGATGTTCAATAACATGCACTACAATTTGCCCCCTTGGTCCATCAGCATCCTTCCTGATTGCAGAAATGTTGTCTTCAACACCGCCAAAGTAAGAATTTTGAATGATAGGGTTTACTTTTGCAATCAGTGGTGCTAATCATCATGAAACCCACATTTCTATTAAGACTTTCCATGAGAATAATAAATCCTGAATCCTAACTTTTTAGGTTGGAGTTCAAACATCACAATTACAAATGTTGCCCATCAGTTCTGGGGCTCTATCATGGGAGAGCTATGACGAAGATCTTAACTCTCTGGACGACAGTTCAACATTCACCTCACCTGGTCTCTTGGAGCAAATAAATGTCACTAGGGACGCTAGCGATTACCTATGGTACATAACTAGGTGAGAGTGATACCCCGTTCAGTCATTTGTATTCCTTTTCTTCATTTATGCTTCTTATTATTGATTACCATGGTACAAACTAGGTGAGAGTGATGTCCTGTACAGTCACACTTGTACCTTTTCTTCATTTATGCTGCCTATTCATATTATATTAATTGTTCCCCTTTGGTGCTGACAGTGTTGATATTGGTTCATCTGAATCCTTCCTGCGAGGAGGTGAACTCCCAACCCTTATTGTTCAATCATCAGGGCATGCCGTGCATGTCTTCATCAATGGGCAGCTTTCAGGTACATTCCAGGATTGAGTTCCTAATAGTAATGGAATGTATTTTAGCTATCATTTCATATTGACTTACTCAATATGATTGGTATAGGTTCGGCGTTTGGGACAAGACAGAACAGGCGATTTACATATACTGGCAAGGTCAATTTGCATTCTGGAACAAACAGAATTGCACTGCTGAGTGTTGCTGTTGGATTGCCGGTTAGTCCTCTTATCTTGCTTTTGTCAATTCTGCATTTCAGATCTGGATGTATCAGAGTAAGTCTCATTATTTAATTGTCTCACAGAAAACTTTCGAGTTCAGTTCTAGGGGAAACCATTTTATTGTTAAACCAGATATTTATGGGCTAGATCATCATATTATTCTTACTAAGGAACTCATCTTCCTTTTGACCAAATTATGTGAGAGCCTGTAACTCTAGGATACTAGGACATGTGTAACCAACTCTGACAAATAATGCTCAGTTATAAAATTGGCCGATGGCTTTGGTTACAGTACTAGTATCTTCCTGTTGGAGATTTTGGAGCCGTAAAGCACATTTCTAACGTCAAAACACTTGACTATATTTTTCTCTTTATTGCTGACTGAACATTTCTGCTTCTTCTTTGTTGAAGAATGTGGGGGGACATTTTGAGTCCTGGAACACAGGAATCCTAGGACCAGTTGCACTGCATGGACTTGACCAGGGAAAACAAGACTTATCTTGGCAAAAGTGGACATATCAGGTTAATTATTCTGACTTGCAAACATTTTCATTATGCTATTGACATGAAGAATTTTGCCTAATGGCTTCCTTTTCAAACAGGTTGGGCTGAAAGGAGAGGCCATGAATCTCATCTCTCCAGATGCTATTTCCTCTGTTGAGTGGATGCTAGGATCTTTAGCTGCACAGAAACAGCAGCCATTGACATGGCATAAGGTATGAAAGATGCATAGTGAAACCTACATGTCACTGAGCAATGTGCTTCCATGTGCCCTGAACATTACATCTAAACTGTGCAGGCTTATTTCAACACACCTGAAGGAAATGAGCCGTTGGCTTTGGACATGGAGGGTATGGGAAAAGGTCAGATATGGATTAATGGGCAGAGTATTGGGAGATACTGGACTGCCTATGCTAGTGGTAATTGCAATGGATGCAGTTATGCTGGGTCATTTAGACCTACCAAGTGTCAGCTTGGTTGTGGCCAACCAACTCAGAAATGGTAAATGTCCTCTGATGAGAATTGGTTTTAGACTGTCATTACAGAAGAATTAGATGATCCTTGACTGGTTTGACAAGTTGATATAACATTTAAAATTTTATTGCCAGGTACCATGTGCCTCGATCTTGGTTGAAGCCAACTCAGAATCTGTTGGTTATATTTGAGGAACTTGGAGGGGATCCCGCAAGAATTTCTCTTGTGAAGAGATCAGTGAGCAGCGTTTGTGCCGAGGTCTCTGAGTTCCACCCAACTTTGAAGAATTGGCAAATTGAAAGTTACGGGAAACCAGAAGAGTTCCATAGCCCCAAGGTTCACCTGCGGTGTAGTCAAGGGCAGTCCATTTCTTCCATCAAATTTGCAAGCTTTGGAACTCCTTTGGGAACTTGTGGGAGTTACCAGCAAGGAACTTGCCATGCTCCTACCTCATATAGCACATTAGAGAAGGTAGATAACGAGAAAGTATATGCTATGTGCATTTTTTACTCTCTTTTTCACCAATTCTAACCTGATAGTTTCTATTCACAGAAATGTGTAGGGAAGCAGAGATGCGCAGTGACCATATCAAATAGTAACTTTGGGCAGGACCCGTGTCCAAACGTGTTGAAGCGGTTATCTGTTGAAGCTGTTTGTGCTCCTGCAACGTCTACTACTACTGTGCAACCCTAAACAAGGGGGGTTGATAAGGTGGAGATAGTCTAGATAGACATACTCGTTAATATATGCATCTAATGATGATTTATATGACAACACAGCGGCCACCAGCAAAGCAAGAATAAAGGAATGGTACAGGGAAAGGTTTTAAGTTAGATAGCAGTAAGGGCCATGGTTAGAGGAGAGAGTAGCTTTGGCCAAGTCGAGTGTGCTTTGTGAGCTAGTTGATATTTGATAATGTAAAATAGTGATTGGTAGATAGGTCAGTTTGTGAATTCCCTTCCCAGGGTTGTGCACAATTTGGGACCCTGGGTAAGGTGATGTTTCGAGCCCCAGTCCCCGGCCTTTTATCCGGATATGGGCACCGGTAAAGTTTAGAGTCATATCATCAGTGATTTTATTTGTTGTTTGTATCCTTTCTGGGGCTGAAGAAAAACCATCAACCCCAGTTGAGTTCATCATGTTGGGATAAGGATCCTAGTATGAAAACATTGTCTGTGCAGTCATTAAATATGAACAACTTATCTTCTCTGTTTGCATCCATTTGAATTCCTTTTCTATATTGCCTCCATTAGTTTGATTGAATCTTGGGCACAAATAAATTGATTTCTCTGAGGGAGAATTTTTTTTGATCTGCAAAAAGTATTGATTTTATTCAAATTTCTGAGACAAAAAATAGATAAAAAGTACATACCTAGAACAGGGACGCAAAACCCTCTGAGGGAGAATTAGCAGCACAAAGGATAAAGAATTGTATGATCTATCATTTCTAAGCTAAAATTGGGTAAGGTTTCTCCAGTTATGGATGTCACAAATATTGGGGAAACATCAACACAACAAAGGATCATTGTGTGCAAGTAACCTTTAAGAGAAGCCAAGGCCCAATACAACAAGGCTCATCACTGTGCCAACTGCAACATCCTTGGGCATCAAAAAGTGGACTTCATGGTTTTGAGCAACAAAATTCACGTCTGTTTCCAAAGGAAACTAATCTGGTTATTAAAAGCTTCCAAACACTTTAAAACACAATGAAAGGGACTAGACATTAAGTACAATGTGTATCATGTGATAAAATAGCAAGCTCACAAGATCTAGCAACAGATTCAAAGATAAAAGCAGAGGTCCAGACCAATAGCATACTCAAAGCATAAGTTGAGATTTATATTGTCCTCTAAAAACTAAATGCAAACAACAATAATCATAATCATAATGACGATGATGATGATAATAATAATAATAATCAGGCTGAGGAGGTAGCCGTGTGCTTTGCGATGGTGCTCTGCAGTTCATCTTTCTTCGCTCCCACCACCTTGTCCACAAGCTTTCCCTCTTTCAAAAAGATGAAAGTTGGCATTGCCTCCACAGACCATTCCTGAGCTAATGCCTGCCAAAAAATAAAGGAGAATTATAACGACCAATTGTGAAAATTATTCAAGGCTTCTAAATATATTAACTCTTCTAAAAATTGTAGAAGTTTACCTTCAGCTCATCTACATCCACCTTCAGAAATGTGACACTGGGAAATTTCTTAGCCAGCTCTGCCAAGAATGGTGCAATGAAACGGCATGGCCCGCACCATGAAGCAGTGAAATCAACAACCACCTGGCATCCATTAGAGGTGCTGAATACTTATCCCAACAATATACCGGCAAACAAAATATTATCACTGCAACTCAAGTTCTAGAACACAAGAGATGTGATACACGCACAAACCATGTTCATTATCATTCTCCAAGCTTATATGTCAGACAAAATCTCAATGAAAATAAGGGGATAGAATCCAGAGGTGGTAATATTAAACACAGGTCTGTTAAAGAAACAATGAAAGTGATCTAGCAAACGAACATCTCCGCATTCAAGTTTACAGTTTTTCAGTATAGTATCTGAAAAATAACCGGGGAATGGCCCATGGATTTGGAAAAGTCAGGTAACACCTATCATGTACTTCTGTAGAATGGAAAACGAAAGCTACATTGCAAAACGAATACAGTTGTACAAACCCAACCATTAACTACTAATTATATTGGAATTTGAGCAAGAAAATATTCATAGTCTGACATATGATCCCAAATAACATATCAGCATGACTAAGTAGAGCCATGTTCAAGTATAAAGAGCACACATTGGAGCTAAACCCATACTAATGTCAAATTATTCCGTCCAAAAGTGACAAGCAAATACCCGAGCATTTATTTCCCACCTTGAAAAGAACATTAAAACAGCACCCTCCCTCCGAGATCTGAAAAACAGACAGCCTATTGACTAAATTCCCAAAGAATTACATTTACACAGCCTAGTACCAAAACTCCAACCTCATCATTCAGTTTCCAATATCATCATCTAACCTAAACAAACACATCAGTGAAATGATTGTCTGAGCCTAACAGAGCCACATTTCCTGAATCCAACTAGAAACATGATTATCTGACAATACTAGACAACAACAATGATATATGCCAAAACAGACAGACAAAATGAGCAAACTCAGGTACCTAAAAGCCGATAACCAAAATACCAATTGTTCAAACAACATCCACACAATCTCAAATGAAACACCAGACAGAATACTCGTATACCTAGATTAAGCCCATTGAATCAACAAAAACGCAAAACAAGCAAGAACCATTAATTAATAGCAAAAACACAATCACAGTCATTTGAAGATAGCACAGGACAATTAATTAGGAGACGTAAAAATCAAGGTTACTGAAATCGTGAATGCATGTAAGAGGAAATTAAATCAAATGATGTACCAGCTTTTTGGCTTCGTTGTTTTTCTGGATTTGCTCGTTCCAGACATTGATAGTGTGGCAACTGATCACTTGACCCTCTTCGGCTGCCATTTTCGATGCGCACTAAAAAACAGTTCTCTCTCTCCGAATCGCGCTAACCAAACAGGCAGTGCAGGAAACAAAAACACGCGAGAAACGCTTCGGTGAATCAGTTGCGAAATGGACGCTTCTTTAAATACGCAATGTCCTGTAAAAATAACCTTGTGGTTGTAACTTAATTGCGATTTTGCCACCCGAGATAAGGATGGTCACGGAGATTGCCATGCAACGTAGGGGTCTTGATTGTGATCGCGCACTCTGACGTGTTGCGTGAGCTCAAGATCGTAGCCGCCGCTTTTAACACTGTTGGTTTGGTATACGTATCGGACGGCTGGGATTCAGAGCAAATGACATCTCCTTGACGACACCGTTTTGAATCATCATTCAACATTCGTAACATGGAAGCAAGAAATTGGTTCGGGATGGTTGGTTGGTTAGTACTTAGTAGTATGATTGAAACAATTTTGGGCTTATGGCAGTGTTTATTAAAATACACCAAAACCTCTTTGGTCGAGTGGTATTACACTCGATTTTTTTACTGATATCTCGTGTAGACATTAACCGGTCGATGTATGGTTGAATTTGAGTTAACAATTCGATTTTGTATTTGCATCGAATTTTTGTAAATAGTTGAGATTTAAAAATATTTAATTTAATCTAATTCAAACAGGGATATGTAAATTTTGGGATTGGATTTCAAGTTTTAAGTGTATATTGTGTATATCAATCAAACTCTGTCTAAATTGAAAACTACTCGACCTATACAAATTGAGTTTCGAATGTTTTCAATTGAGATCCAAATGACCGGTCATGGATTCAAGAATTAAAATTTTTGTTAACATTTTCAAATTTAAATAAGACTGTAATAAATTGTTTGTTTACCAATTAAATTAACTTATATGTCATAACTTGATTTCTTTCAAAATAAAGTGTTTATTGTTTTCTTAAATAAAGATTAAAATTAATTTTATTGGTGTTCAGTTTCTTTCTTCCTATTGCCCTATATAGTTATTTATTAGTCATCTAAATATTATTTTGATACAGAAAATATATCCAGTGTTATTAGAATATCGTGAGATTATAGACACACTATGAACTATAACTTTGTTTAGGCCCTAATTGTTGGCCAATTAACACTTGGGCTCGTGTATTTGAGTTGATCAATTTTACAAATAGTAGCAGCAAATAATGTACGAACACTGAACAAAAAAGTGTAAGCCTGTCATCGCACATGCCGATGCCGGTCAAAGGTAGCAATTGTGTCATAACATGATACAAAATCAATGTGTTTGGACTCGCGAATTTTGTAATTGTGTCGTATTTGAGATGTGAAATCTAACACATTTAGTGGTCGTATCATTTCGCATCGAGCTTACAAAATACGCGCACACGATTAATTAGTCTTGTTGTGACTCGCACAACACGCACAATTAAGAGCATAATTATAAATTAATCTAATAACATGTTGAACAATGTCGTGTCAAATATGATAGTTTCATCGTGCAATATGTGTTGAATTGTGTTCGCGTCGTGTCACCACAACTTGTTTAGTAATTGTGTTAAACATGTGTTTATGTCGTGTTATAAACACAAAAGAGATGTGCAACATACAAACAAACTTCAGCACGACACGCAAACACCAACTCTAATACCTAGAATGGAATGGCATTTTTATTTTTACCAAGAAACGTTGAAAAAAAGAACACAAACAAACATTTTGCATGAATCTAGCAAAAGATGCAATCAATGAAAGTCCTACCTAGAGGCTAGAACTAGAAGCAAAGCATACAAATACAATCTTCACCTTCAATCCTCTCTCCATTACTCAATTAGGTGATACACAACATCATGCATGCACTTCTATGAGACCAACATTTTGGCATGTGATGTATAGTTTACTCATCTTTAGTATTAAAAAGCACAGTCTTCACCTTCAATCCTCTTCAATTACTCGACTAGCTGATACACAAACAGCATACAAAATCATTCAATTCTCTGAATACTTCACTCATCTTTAATAGTACAGCACATGTCTTCACCTTCAACTCTCTTCAATTACTCTAGGTGATATGTAAACAACAAACAACATCATGCAGTTCTATGAAACCAAAATCTTGGCGGAAGATGTATAGTTTACTCTTCTTTAAAATATCAACTCTTTGTACAAAAGACGCGTATCAATCTGTTTTCAATGTTCCACAATTTCACACGACCAAAGTGTTGCCATGTTGCAACTGTCTTCATACTAAATTGGCATACATATCTAAAAATTAATGTTTACTACTTACTAAAAGAAGTAACTCAAACTACAATTGGATCAAACTCTTGAAGCAGTACGTACCAAGAAGAAACCAACCAATGAGGAAGGAAGCAAAGAAAGCCAGATAAGTTAGGAACTTCATGCCACCAAATGCAAGTCCAAGGCTGAATACTATGCCAAATGGTAAGAAAGAGAGTACCATGGATGATTTGCTCACCCAGCGAGCCTTGAAGAAAATCAGAACTGCAAGATTTACTACATTCCACCCACCAGAGCAAAAGCCCATCCTGTTTAGATTGTTGGCTACAAAGCAGTGGCAGTTGCAGGTAAAAAGATTGTAAGCTCGGTGTTGAAATTCCTGTGTGCTTTTTCGTAGCGCACCATCCCAAGTTAACAAGTCTCTTTCATGTTCATTGTCGTTGTACTGGTCTTCTCTCTTCCATGCAGATGGACGAGAAGAAATGCTACACTGTTGTTGAGAATTCAAAACAGCAAATTAAGTCAGAAAAAAAACAATTAAACTACGGCAATGTAGCTGCTATACTGTTGATAATTATACAATTGTTATTTAAACATTTCACAGGGGGGCACAATGACATTTTGACAAAAATTTCCAGGCCATATGATTATAAAGCAGCTGAAGAACCTCTGGCTTGGACGCAACAAATTACCGTATATATACCTTTTCTTTGCTTATTTGGAGGTAGCGAGTGACTGCTCCAAATGCAAAATTGTCTACACATACATAATTAGGCCCTGCAAAGTCCAAAATTACACCATCCTCTCGGCAAATACCGATGTGACCAATGAAAGGAATCAACCATGAAATGACAGGAAGGGGTGTCCACACAATGCAGCAGGGGAACCGAGCCCTTTTGGGATCAATTGGCATAGTTTCAGGAGCACTTTCTTCGACCATCAACTGGTGCTCAGAATCTACATTTACCTCCATTTCCAATTATGTATACTGCAAAAGAGGCCACAAATATCAAATTTTTGTACAATCAATGCATTGCATCCTCTATATAAGTTTAAAAAATGCACTTTAAGGAAAAATTACAAATCATATCACACTTGTAATTTGTAAAATGTTTCCCACAAAAGTTGAGATAGAACTCTTATATGTCTCTTTGAAGAAGAAAATGATCGTAACTGATCACTCTTTAAACAACTAGGTATAAATGAGATCTATCATTGTACAATAACTGATACATAAATAGAAAAAAGTTCCTTATGGAAGATGAGCACATTTACTGGATGTTAACCAACACCCAAATGGGGAACCATGCTAGTCTATTCACCTTCCAGATTGCCCTAAGTGCGCATTGGATACCATATAGTGTGGAAGGACCATGGACAAAGCCAAATAACTTCATGATCCGTTGGGAACTAAGCTTTCATTTGGGCCAAATTTAGAGTTTGGATGGGCCAAGAATTAGAATTTGGATTTTGCAAAATCCAATAGAATTGAAAACATGCATTAAAAATGAGATTTCAAATGACTGCTATTGGCATGCAATTTGAAATTTTATAATCACCCAAACCTTAGATTTGAATTTGAATTACAGTAGTTCAAATTTGAAATTTCAAATCAAATCCAAGAATCCAAACACAACCTCATAAAATTTATATTAAATGTCAATTTGTCATTGCTATACAACAACTATGTTTCTAGTCATAACATTCAATCTATGCAAACAAGTCTTTGATTTTTGTTTAATTAATTCAACAACTTACAAGTGAACCTCCAATATAACACTAAGGAATAAACAAGAATATAAAAAAGGAAACTGAAGACATGCCGACATACAAAGTGGTAAACTAATAAATGATGCAGGACATGTAAAAACAAGTTTATTCTATTAGCTAAAATCATAACATTAGAAAACATAAGGACTTATGGAGTGAAGAATTAAAATCATGACTTAGAACTTAGAAGTCATCTAACTTCAAAAATGAAATACTGAATGTAGTTGTAAGTTGTAACCATGTGATGAAAAATCAAAAGACAAGGAAACTAGACAAGGCATTATTAATTGCAACTTTTTGTTGATTAACTCAGCATCTGATCAAGGGTGTTCCTTATTGTTAAGAGAATATATCCTCCTTTGTCAGCATTCCTGACAAGTAAAAAATGCAGGAAGACAAAACTTCCATTTCCTATGGCACATTCTAATCAAGAAACATAGCATAACGAATATATAAACTAAATCCCTCACACTAAAGAAACTGTGAACTCAACCATGGCAGCTAAAGAGTTTAGTTTCATAACTACCCAACTGCAAGTATGAAATAATCTTTGCATACAAAGGCAAGCAACCCACTACTTGTTTCAGAATAGTTCGAGTACCGATGGAGGAAGTTGAGGACCTTGAGGTTCCAAAATTAAGATGTCCACAAATTCTAGTGCCCTAGACAACTTCAGATAGCCATTCTTTATTTATTTTCTTTTTTCTATCAGCAACAGTACCAATACCGAGGCTTGAACCTGAGACCTTGGACCAAGTGAAATCAACCACCTGCCCTATTTGGTGTTCGTATAGCCATTCATTTTTGTTCTCAAAGACAATGACAAACAACCCGATTCCTTAGGAAAGTACATACCCATCATTTTTCTACCACAACTGTTCATCATCAATGGCAAAATCATCAACCTGAATGTGAATATGGGATGATTAACTTGCAGGATAATCAATTCCAACCTTTTTTCCTGTTACTCCCGGCATGGGTGACCCAAATAATCACAGGCATGAGGCATCAGAAATCATTTGAATTATATATACCGTCTATGGATGATTGCTAAGTGAGATGTCTAAATTAATGGGTAAAAATGGAAATTTTATGTATATATGTGAAAAATGTCGTAACAGATCAAAGAACCCTAATTTTATCACCAACATAATACCTACTTAGCTCTAAAGCAAGAAAAAGGTCGAAATCAGTCAAGATCGCAGCTCCGGAAATGTAAAGAGTAGAGAAATGAACATATACAGATAGAGAGGAGAGTGTCTGGATCAGATACCTTGAAATGGGTAGGAGAAGGAAGATCCCGCCACAGACTATAACAGTCGTTGAGGAAACCGTGGACTCTTCGGTTCACGTAGACAGCACTAGCAAATAGCTATACGATTCACCTGAGTTGGGTTAGATTTAGATGCATAACATTTGTTACATTTCATATCGGGGTAAATACAATAAGCATCCCTAGGGGTAAAACAATTAGCACCCCTAAATTTTGGTCTAAAATAATAAGTATTCTTAAAGTATCAAAAAATCTTTTCGTCAGTTAAATGTAACACTAACAGTGGAAATGACCAAAATACCCCAAAAATAATAAATTAAAAAAAACAGACCAGATCAGAAATATGATCTCTTAAACCCTAATCTAACCCATCACTTTTCTCACCCAACCCATCTCTCCCACCATTCTCTCCCAACCCAACACTCCCACCGGCCACCACTCTCTTCCGCCGTCTGCCGCTCACATTCCGTCGTCTGCTATGGTTCAAGGCCGAAGCCTCGCCGTGGAGAAACCAGATCCGCCGCCGCGCTCGCTCCAGATCTGAGCCGTGGCCTACCTCCAGATCTCGCCGGCTCGAGGTCGGCCTCGCCGTAGCTTGGCTTCGCCGGTTTGATTAAATTTTTTTCAAATGAAATATAAAATCGATGTATTGAATTAAATTGATTATTTGTTGAATGATAAAATTATGAAACATTTTTAGATTTTTCGGCAAAAATGTGATGTTTCCGGTAAAATCAGAACATTCCGGGTAAATTATGAACTTTCGGGCTAAGTTATGAACATTCCGGTGACGTTTCGGCAAGATTATGAAAAATCCGACATAATTATGAACATTCCGGCAAATTTATAAAAAAAATTCGGCGAAATTATGAACTTTCCGGCGAAATTATGAACATTCCGGTTAAGTTATGAATTTTCCGGCGACATTATGAATTTTCCGGTAAAGTTATGAACATTCCGGCGACACTATGAATTTTCCGGCGAAAATTATGAACAATCCGGCGAACCTATGAATTTTCCGGCATTGATGAAGAACATGGGTTGATGATAGGTAAGGGAAGGGCATTTTGGGAATTTCAGAAAACAAATGGGTCATGTGCTAGGCACATGACCAAACAGTGACATTTTCTGTTAACTTTAACTGACGGAAAGATCTTTTGATACTTTAAAGGTGCTTATTATTTCAGACCAAAATTTAAAAATGCTAACTGTTTTCACTCGATAGTTCATGGTGCTTATTGTATTTACCCCTACATATAATCTTGCGGTTTCGGTTGTAAGTTGTAACCTTTTTGGTATTCATTAGTCTCTCCCGCATAGACTCCGAACTCACTCGCTTTCAGTGACGATCGGAACTGGTCGACTTATAGTTCAAATCGTACGGTGGCTCGCGGCGGAGGTGAAAACGGCTTTTCTCCGATTAAAGCTCTAGGTTTGGTCTCCCCGATGCTTCTCTCAATTTCCGATTTTGTTTGATTTTTCAGTGTCCCATTTGGATCTAGTTTCAAGGGTTTTCTCTCAATTTCATGATCAAAACCCCAGTTCGCAACCCCCAATTTAGCGTTTGCATCAATTTTGCGCCCTAATTAGAAACCCTAGCCTTCAATTTCGTATAGAATGGGCAATCCACCTCAACCATCGAAACACCGGAAGCGATCTGCCAAGAAAAGCAGTGATGATTGGATCAGCAAGTTGCCAGATTCTGTTCTTTGTCACATCTTGTCATTTCTTCCCACAAACACTGCTGTTTCCACTAGCGTTTTATCAAAGAGATGGAGATTTCTATGGACTTGTGTGCTCAATCTTGATTTTGATGCAAAAGAGATATTTCGATACAAGAAGAATTTGAACTTCGGAGATATAGTGGACAGAGTGTTGCGTACAAGGAGAAAAGATTGTGCCATAAAACGGTTTCGAATTTGGTGTTCTCTGATTGATTGGGATGCGAACTATAATGATGCATGGATTTCTGTGGCTGTAGAACGGAAGGTTGAGGAATTTGTTCTCCAGCTGTACACTATTTTGGAACATTTTGAGATCCCTCGTAGGCTCTTCTATTGCACAACTTTAGTGGTTTTGGAACTGACTGGTGATGTTATCGTGGACGTTCCTTCCTCGGTTCATTTACCGAAGCTCAAGGTTCTGCATCTCAGGGGTGTTTATTATAAAGAGGATCAGTCTGCTCGTAATCTCCTTGCCGGCTGCCCTGTTCTTGAGGAACTGGTTGTACAAAGGGATGTTGGTGAAGATAACATACTCAATTATGAGATAAATGCACCTTCCTTGAGAAGTTTAACGGTAACCTATTGGGGAGATCATGTGGAGGATCCTCATATGCGATCTCAGGTTACCAAAGTTCATTTAAAAAACCTGTGTAGCTTAGTTGAAGCAAAGCTTAATGTGTATTCATCTAATCATCTGTTTTGGGGAGATTTCAATGATTGTGTGGATGTTCTTCGAGCGGTGTATAATGTCAAATTTCTAGAGTTATCACAGCGCACAATGAGGGTAGGTAACACTTCTTTTGCTTGTTCAATTTTCCCTTGTTATTGAGTACATATATGACTGGCTCAATTATTGGTTTATTACAAAATGTTGTATATTGTTTCTTGGACAAACTTTGGTCTTATTTCCATGTGCAACGCAGGCTTTTCGTTTTATTTCCAGCGATGACTTCCCCACCTTTCACAACTTAGTCTGGTTGAAGCTTGACTGTTTTTGCTGTTTATGGGGATTGCTACTGCAGTTACTTCAGAACTCTCCATTTTTAAAGCATCTTACCCTTGACAAGCCTTCTCCATACTGGAATCCTGAGAAGTGCGGATGTAGATACGCTAGGGAACGCTGGATGCAGCCACCGAGTGTTCCTTTGTGTTTGTCATCTCATCTTACAACATTTTGTTTTGGACATGGGTTCACGGGCTTGGAAGATGATATAGAGTTTGTCAGATTTATTGTCGAGAACTCGCTGGTTTTGGAGAACGTGACAATCAGGTGTTGGCCTAAATTCGATTTGAAAGTTGTTCAGCAGAAAATAGAAACGTTTAGAAAAGGCTCTAAGAAATGTCAGCTGAAGTTTGAGTAACAATATCTGTCAAGGGTACGAACTCTCTCTCTCTCTCTCTCATAGTTTTATTTTGTGATGTAATGTACTTTGAATTTTGAAACCGTATTTCTTACTATGAGGTTTTGAGAGCCTTTAGCTAATAAAACTGAGTTGCTTCCAGCTATAGTATGTATACAGTTTTTATGAACATGCGCAATGAATGCTATCCTTTCCGAATTATTCTCTTCGTCCCACAAATGAGTGTCCACTTTCCTATTTTTATAGATGGATGGAGTATTTTGCAAACTAGTTTGCTAGTGCATTTGCAGTAAGCTCGTGGATGTAGACTGGATCTCTTTTAATAGTTATCTCATCCTTGTTGCCTATTTACTGTGGTGGCCCAATTTCTCTAGATCGAATATAACATTTTCATATTTTGTATGCCTATATTGCACATTTGACTGCAAATTTTATACATTTGGAAACAGGAAAGATCAAATCATTCTAACATGTTACTGCTCTATAAAGTTATTGTATTTACGTACATTGTATTGATATATTTGTGTTGCCATCACTGTGTTTCCTTGGTGCAGCAAGATGGTTGATGACGAACAAACAAAGAAAGGAAGCTAAAATCAATGGTGATTGTGTACCGGTGGTCATTGTTATATTTACATACATTACATGCTTTGAATCGACCAGTTAGGAAAAGAAGAATGAGAAAGCCATCTCTCCCGTGACCAGCGATGGTGATTGTCTACTGGTGGTCATGAACCGGAGAACATGAAGATAAGAGAAGTAATACCAAATATGTCTTCTCTGTTTCATATGTAGTTATGTACTGACATTTCTTCCCTCGGAATTGAAAATAGTTGGGGTTCGGATTTTAGGTGGTTAGATAATCTCTGTCAAGTACTTTGGAAAGTTGTGTAGAATTGTGTATATGCTCTGTTCTTTAATGTTCTTATTGTTGAATTGGTCTCTTCAGATGTTTGCATATTTTGTAATGATGCAATTGTCGAATATGATTTTTTAGACCTAGAGCTTATACACCTGAAGATGTGAAATGATTGTAATACACATGTATATTACATTTATATATAATGGTATGGTTATTACGAGTTGTGTGATAACCATGTCTCAACACAAACGCAACATAAACACCAAACATGATGGGTTCTCTAATACGACCAATCCAAATATGCTTAATTCGGACGAGCCTTGCTCTTGTTCCCAAAACATAACCACTATTTCAACTGAAGAATTGGAATCTGCATGCATATTATGTTGCATACGACTTTCAAGAGTTTCAAGCACATTACTGATCGAAGTCACAAGTAGTATTGAAATGCGATTTTAATCTGAAAAATCTGAAGAGGACATCAACTGAAGTACCATCATAAACTACTAGAACAGGGCATGTTCATATTTCTATGTTAAATTAAAAAAAAAGACTTAAACAAAAAGACCATCAAACATACTTGGAAGAAACTAACTACCAATAACCGGATTACCGGAACCTAAGCTATTTTCAAATACCGAGGAAAAAACTTGCATGATCAGCAGTCTTTTTTGTATTTCTCCTAACAAGATTAAGTGCATAGTTGGCAATGTGATTTCAGCTTCCTTCATCTTTTTCTTCCTCGATCAGCTAGCTGCATTACGGAAATGCAGTTGATGAAAACATAAATATATCAATATAATGTATATAAATGCAACAACTTTTTTGGAGCAGCAACACATTATGTGTCGGTATGATCATTTGGCAATGATTCAACCATTCCAGCTCCTAAACATATGAAATGAAGTCAAGGCTGCAACATATAGACTAATGTTTCACTTCTAGGCTTCTAGCATGTAACTCTTACGGACTATATATCACACAAGAACTTTACTAAGCCATAATCTGGAAATTCAAGCCTATATAGAGACTATTAAAGTTCATCACAGGATGTCATTAAAAGAATACTAGCAAAAGGAACAACTTTATAGCAGATCTCAAAGATAAGGATATGTATATATTTGCTCAGAAGAGAGTGAGCAAATAGGAAGTGGATAGAGGCACCAAAACACGCAAAAATCAAGGCAAATATTCAGTAGTGATTCATCCACCATAACATTCATTGTGCAAGTTCACAAAAACCATATTCACCTTGTAAGGCTCTCAAAACCTCATATTACACATACAAATATGATTTTGGATCAACTACATCACATAATAAAGTTATAAGATTAAGAGAGAGAGAGAGAGAGAGAGAGAGAGAGAGAGAGAGAGAGAGAGTCGGTACCCCTGACTGTGACTGTTAGGCGAACTGAATTTGACATTTCTCAGAGCTCTTTCCAAACATTTCTATATTCTGCTGAACAGCAAACTTCCTATTGGAATCGAGTTGAGGCCAAAACGTAATTTTCACGTTCTCCAAAACCAATGAATTGCCTAGGATAAATCTGACGAATTCCACATCATCTTTCACGCCCATGAATCCATATTCAAAACAACATGTTCTTAGACGAGACGACAAACACGTAGGAACCTTCGGTGGTTGAATCCAGCGCTCAAAATCTCCACATTGACAAGGGCCAGGAATATCTATTAGGCAAAAATACTTGGAGATGATAAGATGTTCTAAAAATGAAGAGTTGTCAAGTAATTCTAGCAGCAAGTCCCAGAAACAGCAAAAACCAGTCAGCTTCAGTCTTACTAAATTGTGAAAGGTGGGGAAGCTATCACTGGGATCAATAATTAGCGCCTGCAATGTACATGAAAATAAGATGAAAGTTTGCCCAAGAAACCAACAATTGAACATTAAAAATGCAAATGAAGTGCTTCATATCCATACCATCATTGTGTCATGCGATAACTCTAGAAATTTGACATTATTCACGCCTCGAATAACATCCACAGACCCCTCGTAGCCTTCCAAACAGAAACGATTAGATCCGTTCACATGAATATTTGCTTCAACTAAGCGGCACAAGTTTTTTAAGTAAACTTTTTTAGTCCAACTCTCCATAAATTTAAGAGTTAAACTTATCAAGGAAGGTGCGCTTATCTCATAATTGACTATGTTACCATCAAGATTACTACATACGTGAAGTTCCTCAAGAACAGGGCAGCCAGCAAGGAGATTACATATAGACTTATCATCTTTATATGAAACCCATTGGAGATGCAAGACCTTGAGATTAGGTAAATGAACTGAGGAAGGAACATTCATCATAATTTCAGAGCCTTCCAGTTTCAGAACCACCAAGGTCCTGCAAAACAAAAGCCTAAAAGGAATCTCAAAACCTCCACAGTTAGCATAAAACGCGAGATCAAGTTCTTCAACATTCCGTTTCATGGCTACAGAAACCCACGTATCATCATGGATGGGATCCCCGCCGCAGCAATTTCCAAGTTGCAACCTTTTGATGCAACAATCTCTTCTCGAACCCAAAACTTTGCCCACTATATCTCCGAAGCTAAATTTGTTTACAATCTCATATTCATACAAATCAACATTGGGGACAAAAGTCCATAAAAACTTCCATCTTTTAGACAAAATGCTAGTGGCAACAGCAGTTTTTGTGGGAAGAAACGACAAAATGTGACAAACAACAGAATCTGGTAGCTCACTGATCCAATCAGTACTGTCTTGTTTGGAAGATTTTCGCTGGTGCTTCGAGGAAGATGGGTTATCGAATGATTGAGAAGAACTGGCCATGTTCACGAAATTGAAACCTAGGGTTTATAGTCTGTGCTTAATAATGGCTCAAGTGGCAAATTGGGAGTTGCTTATTTCGGTTTCGATAGTGAAATTGATCAAAAACCCATGAAAAACACTCGAATGGGAAACTAAAAAATCAACCAAAATCGAAAATTGCAGAGATATAAAGGATAGACCTCGTTAGCTTCCGTGAGTCTCTCTGGTCTTAGTCCATCAACTCGAACAGGATAATCGGAACATGCATTTGGGTTCGGGTTAGGGTTCACAGAGCTTCTGCAGAGAGTGAAGAAGAGGTGAAGGAAGTAGAAGATGATCTGAGTTTGAGTTCTTGTTTGGGACGAAAGTAAGTATCCGAGAAAGGGTAAACACTTTTTTTTTTTTTTTTTTTTTTGTTAATCATGAGGTTTCTTGACCGTGCTCGCACTCAGCGATCGGCACTTTTAAGCCGTGTGACTACAATCAGACTAATCCCTATTCGGAGCTGGTCCCAGGATTAAGGTATTAAACTAATGTGACATATGTTTTGTAACTTTAAACTACCGTAAAATATTTAGAACTCGATTTCCTAGTTACTTTGGAGGAAATTGTCATTATTACGTCATGTGTTAGCACATAATATATATATATTTTTTGAAATCTCAAAAATGTCATTCATTTTCCTTTCTTCTTCAATCTGTTTCGTTGAAAAGTTTATTGTCTCGCCAAAAAATTCATAGGATTTCCAGAAAGTTCATTGTGTTTGTTGTCGTAATGTTCATTATTTCGCCGGAAACTAAATCTAAACCAATAAGAATCTCATATGAAAACACAAAATTTTATTAAAACTACAACGAATTCGTTGAAGACGAAGCCGACAAGGCCAACTCCGGCGATGGCGACACTGGAGGTCAAGACTTCATTGGATCTTGGAGGCCGATTTCTCTCAAAATTTGCCTTTGGCGATGTTGGTGGTGTTATGAACCGATGAAGATGGTCCTCTGCATTATTATCGACAACGGGCACGACGAATGGGGTAGATTCGTAAAAAAAAAAAAAACAGAACTCATATTCGGAGGTTGTTGATAGACAGTAAAAGATTCGGCGATAGATTTGAGTGGTAATGGAGGAATTTCGACATAGGCGAGTGGCGAAAGTTGTGTCTTCTCTTATGTTGGCGAGCTCGCCAGCGGAACTAGAGGTTGTGAGAGGAACCGAATGAGTTGTCAGAGTAGGAGACATTGTTGGAGGAAGAGACGTCGACGGAACCGTAGGTCAGCGACGAAGGAGTAGGCGGCGAGAAAAGAAAAATGTTGTTCAGTTCTGATGAAAGGCATTTTAGTCAATTCCAACACTAACATACGAAAACATTAACAGATCGAGTTCTAAATCTATAGAATAGTATAAAGTTACAAAACATACTGCGGAATAGTCTAATGTAAAATGTGATCGAACAAGGGGTGTCTTATGTAATTTATCCTTCGAGAAGTTATACATATTGAGAAGAAAACGTGGACCCCAAGAGGCCCATTCAAAACTATTGGGCCACAACAAGCGTTGTATTGACTATTGAGTATTGGTTAGGGTTTGGTCATAAGACAAAGAAATGAGAAAGTAAAGTTACCTCCTTTTTCCTTCCTCCTCCTCCTCTGCTTACGCAGAGCTAAATCCATTTCCAGAACACAAAGATACATCACACAAACACAAGCTTCTCAGTCACTTATGTTTCCAGTTCCTCAACAATGGCCATCTCAGCTTCAGCCTCTGGTTGGAGGTTCGTTCCTGCTATTGCTTCTTTTTATCTTAATTTTCCCATCATTTCTGTTTTATCAAGAAAAACCAGAGCTTGTTCATGTCCCCGTTCTCAATTTGTTGCTAAAGACCTGTTTTTGAGTGCTGTTTTGGTTCAAAGAAAGCAATTTAGTTCTGGGTCCTGTGATAGGGAGGTTGAGGATGCTATGGCTCTGTTTCAACAAAAACTCCATTCCACCCCAAGGTCTTCTGTTGTACAGTTTAATAAAATCTTGAGTTTAATTGCAAGAAAGAAGCATTATCCTCAAGTGATTCATTTGTATGAGATCATGTGTAGAGCTAGAATCGCGTCCGATAGCTATACTATGAGCATAGTGATTAACTGTTTTTGCAAGATGGGTAACTTAGATTCTGCTATGCAGATGTTTAGGAAGATGGAAGAGGGAGGTTTGAAGCGTAATGTAGTTACTTATTCTACAATCATTAACGGGTATTGCAAAATGGGTAACTTTGATGCGGCTGTTGAGTTGCTGAGGAAGATGGACCTAGAAAGCTGCTATCCCGATGTAGTTATGTATACAACAATCTTAGACGGGCTTTGCAAAATGGGTAACGTGGATGCTTCTGTGGGGATTTTTAGGATGATGGAAGAGAGGAGTTGCAAGCCTAACGTAGTCACGTATAATGCATTACTAGACGGGCTTTGCAAAGCAGGAAAGGTTGATGACGTCATTGAGTTGGTGAGGAAGATGGAAGAGCAAAGTTGCACTCCTGATGTTGTTACTTATACTACATTAATAAATGAGCTTTGCAAAGCGGGTAAGGTTGATGATGCCGTTGGGTTGCTGAGGAAGATGGAAGAGAAAAGTTGCGCTCCCGATGTAGTTACTTATAGTACACTTATAGATGGGCTTTGCAAAGCTGGTAAGGTTGATGATGCCCTTGGTTTGCTTGGGAAGATGGAAGAGCAAAGTTGCCCTCCTAATGTAGTTACTTATACTGCAATCATAGACGGGCTTTGCAAAGTTGGTGACTTTGATGCTGCTCTTCTGTTGCTAAGGAAAATGGAAGAGGGAAGTGTCCTACCTAATTTAATTACTTATACTGCACTGATAGATTGGCTTTGCAAAGTTGGTAACATTCATGCTGCTGTTGGGTTTCTAAGGAGAATGAAAGAGAGAGGTCTTAAACCTAATGTAGTTACTTATAGCACAATCATAGACGGGTTTTGCAAATTGGGTAACACTAATGCTGCTGTTGGGTTGCTGTGGAAGATGGAACAAGGGAGCTGTAAGCCTAATGTTGTTACTTATAATACACTTATGGATGGGTTTTGCAAATCGGGGAATCTTCGTGCCGCTGTTGGGTTGTTAAGGAAAATGGAAGTGGGAGATTTCAAACCAGACGTAATTACTTATAATAAAATGATAAATGGGTTTTGCAAAGCTGGTAAAATTCATGATGTTGGTGCACTGCTGAGTAAAATGGAAGAGGGAGGTCTTGAACCTAATTTATTTACTTATAGCATATTGATTGATGGGTTTTGCAAAGCAGGCAACGTTGATGCTGCTTTAGAGTTGCTAAGGAAAATGGAAGTGGGAGGTCTCAAACCAAATGTAGTTACTTATAGCGCAATGATAGATGGGTTTTGCAAAACGGGTAATTTTCTTGCAGCTTTTGGGTTGCTGAGGAAGATGGAAGAGGGAGGTCTTAAACCTAACTTATTTACTTATACCATATTGATAGATGGGTTTTGCAAAATGGGTAATTTTGATGTTGCTGTTTGGTTGCTAAGGAAGATGGAAACAGGAAGCGTCAAGCCTAGCAAAATTACTTACATTATATTGATAAATAGACTTTGCAAAATGGGAAAAATTGCTGAAGCTTCTGAGCTGCAAAAGAAAATGAAAGAGTTGAGTTGTGATCCCGGTGCATTTACTTCCGATCCAGTGATAGATTAGCTTCGTAAAAGTGAATATAAGCACTATTGTTAATTGGTTGTTGAGAAAGATTGAAGTGTTGGAGTCACAAGCCTGACTTTTGTCGTACTTTGTCCCTTGATGAACTGTAATTAGTAAGTTGTACTTGGGCTTGAATTTGTATGTTCTGGTTTAGTTAAGTCCATGTATGATAGTACCTTATATCAGATACTCGCTAGTTGTGAAATATTAGTCTGTATATTACACTTTTGACTCCAAATTTTGTACATTTGTAAATTGGAAAGGCCAAATCAATCCCACACGATGGTTGGTATTTACATGCATAATATGTTACTGCTTTGTTATGTTGTTGCAGTTTTATACATTATATTGGTAAATTTGTGTTCTCATCATCTGTATTTGCTTAGTGCAGCAACCTGGTTGATGAAAAATGAAATAAAGGAAGCTGAAACCACTTTGCGAACAAAGCTCTGAATCTGACCGGCCATGTCGAGCATCAATCAGTCAGGTGATGTACAAATAGAAAAGTTGATATGGTTGCAGTCAAAATAGCCAAAATATCTCTTCCATTTCATAATATACTGAGTTTTTTTGTTGGTATTGAAAATAGAGATGTTCACAACATACTGCTAGTTTCTTTGTTGGTATTGAAAACAGAGATGTTCGGATTGTAATAGCATAATTTCTTACAAGTGCTATTGAAAGTTAGGCTGGTTGAAGCCATTATAACCACATTTGTACATACTTTGTTCTTGAGGATATGATTACAGTAAAGAAAGAAGTAGAACATACCTAGTTTATGCTTGCACTTCGATAAATGTTCTTTAATGTTCTCAATTGTTATCTTCGGATTTTGCTTATTAGTTTAATCGAATTCTTGCATACCTTATATGATAAGGGTGTTTTATACTCTTGATTTGTAGTGTTTTATGCCTTGTTTTCGCCTCACTTTCCTCTCAATGAAGTCATGTTACTTTCCTTTTGTTTATTTTATAAGATTTGACGGGTTTTGTTAGTGTTTGCAGACTTTATTTGTTCATTTCAGGTCAGTAGGAAGCAGGTCGGAGTAAGATAAGAGCTGTACAAGTTTACTTGAAGCATGAACGGCCGTTCAAGGCATCAAAATACCAAACCTATGTTGAACGGGCAAGCTGAACTGGAAGTTCAAGGATAGACCCAAGTTGAACGGGCATTCAACCCGAAGGTGAAAAGGCGTTCACCTTGTCAGAACCAATTTTAAGATTAGGTCTCAATTTTATATTTAAAGCCTTGTGAACCCGAGAGTGATATACGCAGTTTTCAGAGCTTATTTCTGATATTTGCAGCAAGGTTTTGCAGATCAATTTGGACGATTATCTCGAAGGATTGCCAGCAACAATTGTAACATATTTTTCTTATTAATGTTGAAACGTCTCTACTTCACGTTTGTTTTCGCTCATTGGTTACGACTTATGAGTAGCTAAACCCCGATTTAGAGACTAGGGTTGATGAATGAATGAAAATGGTATATATGCTTTTAAATGTGCTTCTATAATTTGATTCCAATGTTTGCATATAGTTTGATCTCTTAATTGAAAACTTACATACAACTCAAAGATAAGCATAGGTTTGTTGCTTTGTTTATACTATTCTATTACTCTTTTGTGCAAGTTCTTTCTTATGACCAATTTTTGTTGTTTTTTTGTTTTGTTATCCAATTTGCTCTTTCTATATCAAGATGATATCCTTTAGAAGTATAATAAAATTGAAATGAGGAAGAATTCAGAAGAAAATTAAAACAAATTCAATGAGAAAGTCTTTCAAAATATCGGTCTTGGATTGTGTGGACCACATGTCAGGTCAAATGAATTGTGAATCGCACTGAACTAATTGTTTGTGAAATTAGGGTTTCATTGACCCAAATTATTGTCATCTTTGTGTGTGTATAGCTAATAACATGATCTCTAGAATCTACATATATATGTGTTAAACTTGGTGGGAAGGCATTAGGTGTTGTCACCTCATCAAGTTTAACAATTTGGAGCATTCTCCTTATTTCTATCTCAAATGTCCATTCATTTTCCATATGTTACAAACATT